>MPVS01000291.1:0-36952 GCA_001931775.1 Fomitopsis pinicola
AGAAGCATCTGATTGTGTATTATGCATCTACTTAGATGCCAAGAATCAATTTACACAGTCTTTCCAGGATGTATAGACATTTCAGAGTAGGCAAAACCACCTTCAGAGTCTCTGAGTGGTCTCTGGCATTTCGCCAGGTCTTAGGCGCACAAAAGTGTTTTTCCTGATGTGCTGGTACAACCTCTGACTGTGCACCACGGCCGGCGCGTCTTGGCCGAGCGTGAACCGAGTCCAGAGTGTCCTTCCCATGCTGTTCGAGGTTGCGGTACCGTATCTTGTGAAATACCGGGAGGGAGGCGAAGGGGAACCGGATACCGAGTGCCCGTGTCTCTATCGCATTCCGTGGCAGGCCAGGCTCGTTGGTCTCAACGATGAAGCGAGCGAGGGCAGGCATGAGGTACGTAGCACCATAGCCCTGTGGAGATACTAAGTCAGATATCGGGACAGCCTTGCGCGTCGGATGTTTTGTCATGAGATGGTGAAGAGAATACACCATATCTGGAGGTCGCCAGTTCCGAGCCGTCGTCATCGCCTGTCCTGTAGCAGATGCGCTATTGATACCAGACTCCGTGCAGCGAAGGCGCCACTCCACATAACTGGCATGGTGTAGGACCTTCTCACGGCGCTCGAGCCATTTTGTCATCTGCGGAAACTCGTCCTTATGGTTCGTTGCCCGATACGCCTGCTTTGCAAAATCAATATGAAGGCGTTCAGTCGCTTCGGTATTGTAGTTATCAGTTGTCCCGAAGAGCTTGATTGCCGGCACATAATGGAGCAGCATATGGAGTTTCGGGATTAGGAAGTGACCTCGCGACCCAAGCCGTACGAAGACATCCTTCTTCTCATGAAAGTCACAGAGGGACTGTTCGAGAGCAGTCAGGCTAGTGGTCGAGTGTACAGAGTACTGGGCCATGTAGAGGAAGTCAAGGAGAGCCTTCGTCGCGACGACCAGATCTGTGTGCTCGTCTCGCGGTAGGGGAATATCAATGAGAAGGCCAAGAATGAACCGCGCGATCTGTTTGTGCTCGGTGCCAGTGACGCGCGACAGCCCACTGATGCCCTTGTGGAACACTCGAATGCTATGATTGGGTGGTAGCCGTCTAACGCGTGCATCGACCTCGTCCTTGCCGACGATGTCTGTGATCCATGAGAGAAGGTGTTTGATGACGCCCTGGTGTAACTGGTGTAGAATGTCGGGTGTAATCGACCGGAAGATGTCGACGTAGGGGAGCTTCTCCCAGAATGGATGCTGGATGGGCTTGATACCCGCAGCGCCGCACGCGCTGTTGTAGTCGGCTGTACCACAGAGCTTCAGGGCCCTCCGTACTTCAGCGATGTCACGACGCTTGGACGTACAGGGGTACATCCCAAGCTCATCGTGCGCGCACTCGCAGATGGGGCAGTCACCCGTGTATGTCCCAGTTACGAGCACTTGTTCTGGGTAGTCCCCAACGTAGACAGCCAGAATCGGATGGCAGCGGCGCTCAACACCGTCGCCGCTTACCATATTCACGCCATCGATTCCGGCTTTGCGCAGTGGCTCGACGATGAGCGACATGCATGCGTGGAACACGTTAGCCAGTGTACGGCGGCGTGCAGCCTTGTTTTTGATGTGTTGAAGGCGACTTGTCGGAAGGTAAGCTAGGAGGATCTGACCACGACGTGACGGCTTGCGACGAATCTCTTTGGGCAAGTTACCAATCGTCAGATACACGGGGTATGCAGTTTTGTTTCGAAATGAGGTAAGCTGGGTTTTGTCGGAAGATAGGATGACCGGAATGATCGTTGCGCCAGGATTCTTCTTCTCAAGAACGGCCTAGTATATCTGTGTGTCAGTTCAATTGACCTCAGGCTCCGGGAGTGTCAACACATACCTGAGTGGCCCACCACCATTTGCCTGTGTTCAAGTCATGGTAAAGCCGTATAGTATGATCCGCGTCAGCGTAGTGCCGCTCAGGGACGATACAGAGAATATTGGTGTGTTCGGGATCCCCGTATTGCGCGCGAATGCATTCAAGGATGTCGCGCTTGAACATATCAAAGCGCTCACCACCGACGACAACCTCTAGACGTTCAAATGCAGGACATTGATTTGAGAGATTTTCGTCGATGATTGTGTTGAGCTCGTTAGTGTTCTTGTACGATAGGCCGAGCTTTTCGAGAACCTAGGAATAGACAAGCCATGAGTAAAGTCAGCTGAATGCTCATATCCAGTACGAACCTCAGGAATCGCAAGCAGATCGGAGAACGCCGTCGATCCGGAGCCACGCAGTTTAGCCCACCGAGCGATCTCCCAGTCGATGCGTGATGAGAATGGTGCATATGGATTCTGGTTAGTCGGATCAACCTTCTGCGCGTATGGCGCATATCCGCTAGATCTCGCTTTCGGAAGTGTTGATCGTTCAGCTGGCACGGGAGCACCAGCAAGACCACCAAATGCAACCTTGTGGATGGGTGGCTCGCGCAGCTGTGCATGTGCCCTAGCATCGAGCTGTCGTGGTGGAGCCGCAATGCTCGGTTCTTGAAGACTATCGTCAGGATCAACGGCCATATCAGTGTGATCCTGACGTGAGTCTGCATCAAGTTGGTGCCCATCGCGCTCGATCTCATAGCTTGGTTCAATAATATCAAGGCCCACCACTTCGTCCTCGGACCCTTCGTCATCACTCGACTCATCTACGTCTTGTGTAGGGTCTTCCTCGGCGGGACGAGCTATCCCAGGCTCCTCATCCTCGTGGCCCTCGCCAAAGGGGAGATCCTCAGTGCGATAATCCTCGGCTGTGCCGAAGTAGTCGCCCTCAAAAGGGAGAGGCTCGGCTTCCTCCTCATCAGGAGCATGCGACGAGGATGCGGTCGGTGGTGATCGTGTCCGTGAACGCAATGCACGACGGTGGCTGGCCTGCCGGGTTGGACGCCGTGCGTCCTCTTCATGTCGCTGCCGCGCAAGCTTGCACGCAGGCTTCTGACTTCGTAGGAGGTGCTGAAGGTAGCTTCCGTGGTCTGTGAACGTACTGAAACAACCTTGACAAGTGTAGATCATTACGGGATAAGTACTAAGCTAGGCAACCTTAGTCAGTACATCTACCAGCTATTCGGGTAATGGGGCTTACATATAGGATGCCTGTAGGTATGGCCGGTCGGGTAGAGTAGATCTAGAGGATCTGAGGGTCGCAAATGAGTACAGAGGCAGAGAGAGGTGGATGCGAATGTTTGTCTCACGGTTTCGGCCGGAGGAGCATTCGCTGTAAACCTCATGGTATCCGCGTAACAAATACCCGTTCTTATGTCACATGCCCTCGCCAGCACACATTGTAGCCTCGAGCCTAACCTGCGGACGTCTTTGTTACTGCGCACACTGACAGTGACCGGTCCTGCTGTCTCCTCGATCAGCACTCTCAACGTATTCTCCTTAACAGCAGCATCTTACCTGGTCCATTCGATTATCTGACCATCCTTGAAGTAGCTCGCATCCCTTGCACCTCGAAACATCAATATCTCGGTTCGTCCATTCCATTTTGCTGGAACTCACCTTGACTCTAGCATTCCTCGCAACACAGGAACCCCCGGCTTCATTGTCGTGCCATGCCATCATTGGCACAATCAAAGGCGCGACGGACAAGCGGACAGTCCACGGTTGGCACTGCAGGTGACTCGGATGATGAGTTGGATCACCAGGAGCGTCTGAATGTCACAGTGGAGCCACGGGCCATCTCTAGTACTGGTTTGTTCAATAATGCTTTTTTATCTCGTGAGCTTCGACTTACCGAAGTTATCATTATTCCTGGACTGCTAGGACGTCCGCAGCGCCCAGCATCGCAGAAGGCTAGTCAAGGTGAGCTGGATTGACCTTGGTTTCAAGGATGCTTATATCATGTACTTATGGCTGTGTCCTTGCGCTTTCACGTCGTTGCAAGCATGGGCTACGTATGTGAAGAAGCCTCGGCCAGAGAAGATTGGTCAGGCAGAGGCGGCGGCGGCAGCACCTCCAAGTCGGGAGCAGGTGAAGAAGAACAGCGGTGAGCCTGAGGACTTCAGAGTCCTCCTCATACATTGATGTCGCTGTACTAATGGTCGCACGGTTCCTTCGGCCTACCGGATATGGTAGGCAAAGCTGAACAGGGCAAGTCTCAAGGGAATCGCAAGAGAACACGCTCTCTCGGTACGGATAAGCCTGAGGGTAAACAGCAAGACAAGGGGACAGCTGCAGCGTCGAAGAAGGACAGAGCAACAAGAAACACAGACGTCTTGGGCGTCAGCGACACAGAGCCTCGTCCAAAGAAGGCGAAGGTTGGAACTTCGGCGCCCACACCGGTGACAAGTCGGAAGTCTAGTGATAGTGAGTCCTGCTTGTAACCCTCAACAACGATGCAACATCTGGAACTTTCAGATGACGAATTCGCACCTGCGCTCATTTCGGACAATGGTTCCGATGTCGACGAGGTTCTCATGCCACCGCCTGCCAGGCCCAAAGTTATGTCTCGTACATCGAAGTCGTATGGTCGCAGTGCGACGACAGCAAGCCCTGCCAATCTCTCCATCTCTGAGGACCAGTACGACGATGATGGGGAAGAAAATGAAGACGAAGACGGGCTAGACGAGGATGGTGACGAGGAACCGGAGTCGCGCGATATGTGCACTGACTTCGAGGCAGAGGTACGTATGCAGCATTGAGGCTCAATCATTTATTATACTGACCATATTGGTTCTTTTCTGGCGTAGAGTGTCAGGCTTATCTCTAGTACGTTTCCCATCTCCGTGGTCACAGATAACACATTTATGTGAGCCAGGCTCAGGCTCGTCCATGATGACTCAGGAGGCCGGCGACGAGTTGGACCTCGACGAAGAAGTCTGCCCTCCAAAGTTTCGGCTGACTCGGAGGGGACGACACTCGCGCTCTTCTAGTACCGCCTCATCTCATCCCTCGGAACCGCCTGCGACTGACGACGCGAGCTCAACCGCAGGCTCGTGTATGGATCCTGCTCACATCAGTGACGAGCAGGATCGTTCTGATAGTGACATTGAAGGGGCTGCATCCAAGTCTCGTGGCAAGTCTACAGTGTATGCGATTAGGTCTAAGGCCAGCAACCGGGTTCGCATTGATTCGGACGAGTCGGCGGATGGAGAGGGCGACATACCTGTCGTCCCTGTCACCAAGCCACGTAAGGTGGGTTGTACCAATGGTCCTATGATGTGCGAGGTCACTGAACGTCGCGGCCTGTGTGTTCAAGCTCACAAAGCATCAGCAAGAGAAACTTCGGCACGAGGTGAGTGCTGTACTCTGCCACCTGTTCCGAAATACTCATTTCTAGATGCCGGAGATTCGGTCATTGGCACCACGCCCACCCAAAGCGCACCGTGAGAGTGTCGTGCAAGACGACAAGACTAGACGTGCACGCGGCGCGTGGCTTGCGCACACAAATCTCAAATTGAAGACCGGTTACACGTACGCGAAGATTGACCTTAAGCCACAGACGGCAAAGGTGTACTCTGTTGTCGAGCATGCAATAGAGGTTGCATCCCAGCTTCTCGTGTTTGGATATGACGAGCATAGGGACCTCTCGCTTGATACGGATACCCTCAGGTCTATGACCACGCCCATGGAGATGCCTGGTATGCAACAGATGGCAATAGACAGTCTCCACGAGTCTGCGGAGCAGCTGAAGTTCACTGGTAAGTATGATATCCTCGATCGTCTTACACGAGACGAATATAAGGACTATGCAAAACCACTGGCCGCTGTGGTGAGTCTCTGAATCACTTTTTCTTTCTACAATGCTCAGACTCATCTGTGCCAGGTTACCCATCGCATGGGCATCATACGGATGCACATGAAGAGAGCAGTCACATCGACCGTTCAGCAAACCTTCATGTTCGCAAAAGGTGGGGCGGCTAAACCAACGCCAGCTATGCTACTCCAGCAACGTAGCTATATCTTCCCCTGGACTTCGGGGGTACGTCCTTAGCTGGCCCTCTTGAAGCATGAATCGTACTCATCGTCTCCGAAGCGTGGCTTCGATCGCACTTCGCCTTATGAAGGGCCGATTGTTGCGTCTGCCGTTCAGGCTTCATTCTTCGACATGCAACTACACCGCAATCTCGGGCTCAAATTCGGCGGATTACTCAAGTCGTCTAATGAGGATGCGCCCACGGAGCTTGAAGTCGCCCCGGCGATGGTGGCCCTAGCCCTGACAGCCGTAGGTAAACGACTCAGGCCGCAATTCCCAGTCTCACCAGTGCGGGTGGCTTCCTTTCAGGTCGAATCCGTGCTCGCGGATTACAATCTTGGGTTATCACAGCCCTCGGAGTTCAATCATGTCGGCGCAGCCGCATTCCGTGAACATATGGTTCAACTCACTGAGTTTCGTCACAAGCTGGCAACGCGATACCATCGTGTCATGCACGAGATGTTTCAGTTCGCTTCGTGAGTGATGTAGATTCTTCTGCTCTCTGACAGTTGAGACTCACTGCCGATTGCTTCAAGATTTGGCCATGTTGTATCCACGGACAAGCAGGGAGGGACATCAAGCATCATGTGGGAAGGAGTGGCTAACAAGTAGTGGCAGAGGGTGTCGTATTTGGGTATAATCGGAGGGATGGACTACTAGTGCAGAGACAAGTATACGGACTGGCATATTCACGGACCTTGACTTCGTATGCGAGCATCAGCACGGACTACATACTATACTTGAACACATTTTAATGTTGATGAACCTATAACTCGTACAAATGGTGTGCCTATGACGAGCAAATGGAGGACCATTCACTACAGATTATTGCAAACACGATCCATAGGGGAGCAGATTATGCCGTATTAGAGCGAATTGTAACAAAGTAATGAGGTGACGGGACAATGCCCTGTTTTCGAGCTAAACGAAGAATTGGTGTGATTACTGATAATTCTCCGTAAACAAGACAGTATTGCTACCAATTACAATGGAGGGGTTTTCCAGATGTAGGCGACACTAAGGAATGTGGGGGCCGAGTTGGACGGCCTTGACGCGAGGAAACGAGGGTGAATTAGGAGGGGGCGGGTAGGTAGATGGGCTCCGATAAGCGGGCGCCTAACGGAGATGATGGTGGTACGAGGTCAAGGAGCGATGGCGGTCGCTGACTCGGTGAGCATGTTTCAATGGATGAGGGAGTATAGGTCTCACAGAGAGATCAAACCCTCAGTATGATTCAGACACTCAGAAGATTAATTTTTTGGACGGTCTCGAAGAACATGCCACTTGCACTTGACAAAGAGAAAGCAAGCGGTCATATTTACCTCTCCGGCTGACCCTGGTAGGTTTACGTGTCCCTGCCCATCGTTACATGCAAGCTCTTCTTCAAGAAGACTAGGAACACGTCGAAGCTTACTTGCGAACGCTCGTTGGTAAGACGAACCTTAGCGGGGACCCTAGGATTCAATGGCGCGCTGACGCGTTCTGCCAGCTATACAGATCCTCTAACGTATTCAGCCTGAGTGCTCCTCAGCCATCAGTGCGATGGCGTGCACTGATGATGCGCACAATCCTACCTGTGAACCGACATCGACCTGAGAAGAGAAAACCATCAAGTTTCCCCCGTGGGGTTCCGGATACGCGCATTCGCCAAACCTGCCAGGTCTGTTTGCGGTCATTTCATATGAAGCTGTCGACGCTCCAACAAGCATTCCCCAAATCTCTAGACCAAATACCCGGCGTCAGTGGCGACTCAGTGAACTTAAATTGCATTTGCCCGCCAGTTTCCGGTACATAAAGCCAACTCGATTGCCTGCCCCCCAGTACTAGCTCATCATGCCGCTCGCTCCTGTTGACGAATCCGGCACGCAGTACTACTACGTGGACACTGGCGCTCCTTCCAACTCTCCCAATTACACGACCCTTGTTCTCATCCACGGGGCTAGTTTTCGATGCTGTAAGTCGCCTCCCATGTCCCTTGCCAGATACCCTTTCATTGATGCTACTGATACATGCTCCTTTGTAGCCATATTCGAGCGCTTGTTTCCCTTCTCAGCGGAACACAACATGCGGCTTGTTGCGGTGAACATGCGCGATTACCGAGGCTCGACCCCGTACTCACCGGAAGACCTTGCGGATCTGTGGAGCACAGATGCAGAGAAGCAGGCGAAGATGCTCCGGGGACGGGGCCTCGAGATGGCCACGTTTCTTCTCTGGTTCATCCGCAAGGAGAACATCCCACCACTCTTACAGGAGAAATTGCGAGGAAGTTTCAGCGGTGGCGGTATATCTGTTCTTGGGTGGTCGTGGGGATGCAAGATAGCCTTGTCTTGCTTTGCTCGCGCTCATGATCTTGAGCCGGACGATAGGCATCTCTTAGGCAACCACTTACGAGGACTCATCCTTTTTGGTGAGCATCACCTCACAGTTCCGCGATCGTTCTCTTATTCCATTTTCGTTTTGCTAGACCCTAGCCCTCGCGTATTTGGCGCTCGAAAAGAGACACCCCAGGAGTCTTACAACCCCTTCTACGACACGTCGATGTCGCCGGAACAGCTGATGAACTTCTTCCCTGGATGGGTCTCCTCGTATTATGCCCACTCACCACAAACACTTGAAACACTTTGTGATCAGAGCCGAGCAGACGTCTGCGCTGGATTCGCTAGGTCTCCCATCGCGAATCCACCACTTCAGCTCACCCCCACGCTTACTCGTATGTCAGAGGGAGAGGCGGCTCGAACAGTGAACTCCGACGTCGTCCTTCGTTCGCACAAGCCCCAGGAGTTCTTCGAGGACAAGGTCTACGCAGATAGCATGCGCAGAGCCCTCTGCGATAATTCCGTTTGGCCAAACTTGCGTGTCGTGCTGTTATGGTGCGACATGTCCGTCAGCGGGACTGTCTTGTCTACGTGGGGTATCCTGAAAGAATACCATGAAACATGGCCGAACAATGGTAGACGCATCAATTTCGTCAGAATGAAAGGTGCCAATCATTTTGTACGTCCACTACTGAGCCTCGGTATGTATTCTGACGCTATTTACCATGTTTGTGTTTCTAGCCTCATTGGGACCAACCTGAACGTACAATGCGATTGCTAGCAGACGTATTGTGGGGCGGTGAGATCCCGGTGATGGTCGAGATGGGTGCACACACGAGAGATGTTGAGCCCAGACTGTAATGAAGATATTCCATCGTGCTAGCTGTACGTGAATGAAAGAGTGATCAAATAGAGGCTCTTCTGTATACTTGTGCTTGCCAGCAACATACACCAGATTCGTAGATCTCACATTGTCCTTAGAGGTGTAAACTCTGTTACATTATCCGCCGTAGTCTATGCGACGTCGCGATAGATAAGGGATTCAACAGGTTTGCAACGGGCGAGGCACATGTGCCATATGGTAGGTATGCAAGAGTCGATGGTATGTACGAGGCTCACGGGCCGACTATGTAATGTATGGTGGCAGTTGCAACGAGGGAAGAGGGTAACAAGCTTAATGGGTGTGGATCCCCAGTACAGCGAAATTGAAACAACAAGCTAACTGCGCGTCACGATGTAGACAAATAATCATATCCTTGATCCAGGGCCCAGCGGACCTAATGGTCCGTAGTCCCCTGTATCATGGCGACCGGCACTCCGCTTCTTCGCGTGCCCTCTCCAGTCGCCGTCGACAGCTGTGCTTACTGCTCCTGTGGGGCGCATAGGCGATACGGGCGAGAAGGCATGACCCCTCTGTGCAGGAGTTGGACCTGGGGACCCGGTCCTAGAAAGGGGGGCATAACCGTTAACGTCAAGTGAAGGGGTTGCATCGGACAGCTGGTAGCGGGGCGCCTGCGACGGCGCGCGGGATGAGGGTGGGGATGGTTCGTCGTCGAACCCAGCGTCTAACATCGCCTGCATATCGGCGGCAGCGATTGTCTCCGCGCTTGCGAACGCATGTTGTTGGAGACCCATAGGCGGCGGAGGAAATGCAGCGCTGTTCTCGTTATAGCCTCCTATTTGCGCACCCCATTGGTCTTCATCCGAGGATGCTAGGGAGACCGTGTCGGACCCTCCGTACTGGCTGAACACCTCTTGACGAGCGGTCAGCTCGCCGTTGGCGCTCATATACGCGCCCTGTATCCGCTCAAGATCTTTTCGTCGGCGTTCTTCCCTGCGAATCTTGCGCAGCCGCGAACGCTCCCAATCTTCCCAGCGGCGGAGAGGTATGGCGGATTTAGAAGTTGCGGGGCCTCCTGCGTCGTGGCCCTCGCCCTTGGCCTCTCCCTCGACCTTCCTGCATAGGGACGTCAACATTTTTGTATGGAAATCGAACGGTAGCATCTGCTTACCTTGTCTCACCCCATGAAAAATCATCAAAGTGCCAGAAGGCGTACACCGGTAAGACGAGATTCCAGATGGGCAACGCGAAGAGATAGATCATCATCCAGAAGACGTAGACCACCTTTCTTGTCGTCAACATGATGAGGATACCGGGAAGACCGAGGACAGCGATGAGTAGGATAAGCGGGATAGCTTCCTCGAAAGTCTTCGGGGGTGTCAGTGCCATACTGACAATGAGCATGTACGTCAGAGCGATGGCGATGGGCAGGACGACCGTTCCCAGCAAGTCCATGAAGACGACGAACTGGGTGCTGAAGCAGAACGTGCCGCATGTATTCCGGACGAGTACGAGCTCCATGAGATTGTGAATCGTCGAGTTAATCCACCGGCGGCGTTGGGAAAGTAGAACGGAGAAGGTGTCCGGGACGATCGTTCGGCAACGTGCCTGGGGGAGGAAGATCATCTTGCGATTGGGGAACGTCCGGAACATGATCGTGGTCAGGAAGCGATCCTCGCCGAGCAGAAGCAGGTTCTTCTGGTGCAACGTGGTGACCACGCTCTGGCTGTACTGCTGCACGATCTCTGGCTTTGTAATGAGGGGAACCCAATCGTCGCCTGTGTCTCGGCGAGCTTTGAGGCGGAACATGGAGAAACATCCCGGCAAGCATGAGACACCACCGAACACGGACTCAAAGGCTTTGGCGAGATGGTGTGATATGAAGTACTCGAAGACTTGTATCGCCGTCACCCAGGACTGCCGTTTATTGGCGATGCGCGTTTCCCCACAGACGCCCATGATCATATTGTCGTGATGCATGCAGTTGACCAAGTATGAGAGAGAGTCAGGGAAGACCTTCGTATCGGCGTCGACCTTGGAAGTGATGGGTGAGACCTAATATATTTATCGAGACCTCTGCACTCACCATCAAGCATACCTCGAAGAAGTCCGGCGTGACGCCCATGAGAACATGAATCTTCCGAAATAGGTCGAAGTCCAGAGGCGTCATCCGATCGTTGAACGTTACGCGGGAAAAGAAGTTCATTAGGATTAGCTGGCTGTCGCGTTTGCCCCTGTTTCCTGGTTTCTTCTCGGTTGCGGCCTCGGCCTCCGTGCCACACTTCACTATGATCACCGTCGGCGTTCGACGCCCGGCGACGGCTATGGAATGCCGTTAGCACCGCATCAAAGATATCTTTATATAGCGAGGATATTCTTACTGTAGTGACCGGCATACACCATCGCTCTATTCTCCGCCTTCGCTCCCGCACCGACGGCAATGTAGTTCATCGGCGCTGGGTTGCCAAACCGAGGATCCGGTTCAAGCAGGCTCACACAGATATCAGGAGTGCTCCGTTTCTCTCCTGCGCCGGTGATCATCCCGTCAGCTACGACGAAGAGGAGCTTGCGTGAGTCGGCATAGGTCGTCGCTGATATTGAATCGAGCGTGGTACGAAGCGACTCCTCCCCCTCGGAATAACACGTCACCAGGCACACGGCGAACAGTTCGGCGCCTATCTGAGCAAGGGTCATCGTAGACGGGATAGTACCCGCTTCGTTGACGAGCGTCGAGGCGGAGGAAGTGAGTGAGCGGACATCCTTGCCCCGGGGCTTACCCAGCTTTCTCGATCCAGCTGGACCCGCCCATGGCGCCGTGCCAGTGACGTTGTCGACGGAGATATTCGCGCCTTCCGGGAGCACGGCGGGACTGATCGCCGATCTCATAAGCTGGTTCTTGTTCGGCGGACTGCACAATCGTTCGGAGACGAACCACGAGAACACGCACGCCATGGCGAAGCGAATGAGTACGAGCGCGAGAATGACGACGAGGCCGGCATAGAGGACGAGGTTCGAGAGCAGGCAGCCAGGGGTAATCTTGTCAATGTTGCCCGCGTAGTATCGCTGGGTCAAACACGGAATGGCCTTCGCAACGTCGGCGTGGTACGAGAATAACATTGTCCCGTCCCTCCCCCAGTCGCCTGGCGCGGTCAGCACCGCACGGATCGTCGCGTCCAGTGCGTCACTCGGGATCGCGCTCGGGTGCAGCTTCATGTACGTGTTCATGTTGAGAACCGCGCCGTCCAACACCATGTAGTTCTCCAGCGCTGCAACCTGGTCCCAATCGTAGCCCACGATCATCGTTGTGTTCACCACCCCGAGACCTGCTAACGTCGACGACGAGTTCAGCGGCCCCAGCGGGCACGGCGTCACGCTCGTGCATGGATTCTCCACCGCCGCCCGGAACGAGAGGCCGTTGCACGCCTGGTAGTCCGCCGCCGACCGCTGGAAGTACGTTGTGATGTCCTGCCCAGGCTCCCGGAGGAGCTGCGTGAAGTTCGCATCGCTAGTGTTGATGTCCTCGAGGCCTCGTTGTGCGATGTCCGTGAAGTTGACCTGCCAGCCCTGCACGCCGAGAACGAGGCTGACGGAACCCTTGCGGATGTACCGCCCCGCGCTCTGTTGATCCCGCTCCGGGCAGAGCACCTTCTGCGCGCCGACGGTGATGAAGCCAACGATGCCGCAAAGGCACGCGATGAGAAAACACAGCGCCATCTTCTCGCGCCATGCCTGAACCTTGTGCTTGTCGTCAAGTCCGCCGATGGAGCGAAGGAGCGAGCTGGGGGCCCAGAAAGTGACAATGCGGGAGAAGATGCGCCAGGCGTCGAGGGTTTCGTCTTCGGCGAGAGCTGCTGCGCCTGCCGGGAGGTGTGCTGACTTTGGGTTAATGAGGGGCTCCGGTGCGACGTTTCGCTCTGGGCGAGTGAGTGTTTTCGCGCGACGGATGGTCGCTGCACCTGGGTTAAGAACGCGCGGGGTGACGTCTGGTTCATTGTAGCGCACTCTGGTCGCTGACCGAGTAGCCATGGCAAATGAATGTGAGGATGAAGGAGGGAGAAGTACAGCTACAAACGCTCAGGGAGCAACCATATGGTGGTCGTTGAGGAGGAAGGGATATGCTGCCAAGACCGCGTACCTGACAAGAGTTGTTATGTAACTTCTTACTGTTTGTTATCTCATTAGTTAAGTGTATAATCTCATTGATGAGACTGGTTGTCCAGTCAGTAACGACTGTTATCTGCTGTAATCTAATCAATATACCTTGTAAGTGATCTCCCTACTTTCCCTGTAAGTAACTCGATTGATAGGGAGTGCAACAAGATCAGACTTGTTTGCCGACGTTAACGACGCTCTACTCTCTTTCTATTACCATAGTCATCTCCCTGCATTGCCTATCGTCCGCTCCTTCATTGACCGATATTCTTGGGCCGTTGGCCGATGGCTTCGACGGTGTGAAGAATCCAGACATGCCCTGCACTGCCAATTTGTCGAATCGAGAACCAATTCAGCTTCTCCCTGACGCTGGCTCCCACGACTGGCCGACGGAAGCACGGTTCGTGGAGGTCGCACAAGTACGCTTCAGTGGGGAGATTTTCTGTGTGTCCCTAAACTTCGTTTCTTAGCTCGTCCGATTGGCATCACAACATCATGCGAGCGAATATAGTCGTCTCAAGTTCGGGCCACAAGGTAGTGTTAGACGCGGAAGTTATGACACTGCTGACGGGGCTTTCTACGACAGGATGCCCTGTCGCATATGTTCCATTCTCCCTACAGATGCCGGAACGCGTGAGGCAGTTACAGGCACACCAAGCACAGTACGCGTCAAGGCAGGCTTGGTGGTTATGTGACAGGACACAGCCGCCCTCAATCGCGGTAGTGGATCACGCTATTGAGCTCGAGGACGAACCGCGGCTAATGCACCCATTCTCCGTGTCTCATATGCGAGACGAACTGCAAGCTGCGCTCTCGTCAACGTTCATCCCTCCGCGCCGGTATTCTTCTACCCCTCACGGTACTACTAGCATGCCAGTCAAGACATCAGAGTCACACCCAATCAAGTAAGTCATACCATGGTCAAAGTACACCATTACTAAGCGTATGGCTAGTATATCGCCTGTAGTCCCGATGGAGCTTCTACGTATCGTTTCCGCGCACTTTTCTCGGAACGATGATTCCTCGCCCACAATGCTTGACTTGCCACCGTCTTACTTCCTCGATCGCCTAATCAGCCACCCTCCTAGCATCCTTCCTGGAAGAATGGCGTCGCCAACCATGAATCTTTCATCTTCATGTCCCTCAAGTACTGCTGAGCAGCCAGTGTGCTCGTCTGTGCATTCTCTCAATCACTCGGGCCGGCTATCTCACCTCCTCTGGAATAACCCGACGTTGCGGCGAGCCATACAATTAGCAGGCTCCCATAGTCATGGGAAGCGTTCCAAGCCCACGTCCATGGTTACGCAGTCAACCTTGTTCTCAGCTCAGACAGTGACGACTGCGGCGCCGCCAGTCCGTCGCCCAAATGCGAAAGACTTGCTCCGGAGGTCGTTGTCTACTTCATCCGTGTCGAGGGAGCCAACGCCGAGTGCCCTAGGTGACAAAGCCTCTCTGGTGGCTTCCAAGATGTGAGTGGTGATAGAGGTCTAGTGTGTTGGTTGTTCTCATGACGGCATCAGGACCCACGTGCGGCAGAGGCGATCCATCTCCTACCCTGGTCTCGAGGCGACGTTGGATACATCTCTACTCTTCACATCTACCACAGACCGTCCCCCCGTTCCCACCCTGACTCCGGAGCCACGCTCATTGGGCAATATGTATCTATCATCCTGTCCGGGGAAAAAAGGTACGTCGGGTCGTCTACGCATGGTCCCCAGACTATCTCACCGTTCGTGTAAGTGAGGTTGAGTGGTCCAGTCAAGGGCAAGTGCGGCGTCTGTAGGGATCTACGCATGGACCTCCAGCGCATCAAGGACTTCGGCGTTGCTTGCATTGTTTGGTGCGCCACTCTATTCCAATAGCAATGATCGGTGTACTCATGCAGACTGCAGCTGCCTCGACGACGAAGAGTTAAGAACGCTCGGAGTACCCTGGGCGGAGTACTCCTCTACCGCCGATGAATTAGGTCTTGACGTCTTGCGGTCGGTGCCAAGTTACCAAGTTTCTGTGACATGTATTGACTGCAATCAGGATACCCACCCCGGAAGGTCTGACCCCTGCCTCAATTTCCGACTTCGATGTACAGTTGGATAAGCTCATCAAGTCCTACACCCTCGACGGCAAACCTGTGCTCGTACATTGCCGCGGCGGTGTTGGTCGTGCTGGACTTGTTGCGTGCTGCTGGATGCTGAGGCTTGGGCTATGCGGCTGGATGGACGACGCCCCTTTGCCGAAGTCTACTGCGCCTGAAGATCTTCTTGACTGGGACGCTCAGACAGCAGAGGCGGCGCTGCCTATCGGAAGAGACACAATGCAGCTCGTAGAGCGTGTGATCTCTGTCATACGGCGACGGAGAAGTCCCAAAGCCGTGGAGACCTATGAACAAGTCCGTTTTCTGGTAGACTTCGTCGAGTTCCAGAGGAGCAAAACTTTGCGAGACGATAGCTTACAGTAGGACCTGGCGTCTTACGGCAATTTCTTTCCGGTCTCTTTGGCTCGGCTCGCGGATACGGTGAGTTCATTCCGAATGCTTCTTTGGTCGCGCTCAGTCAAATACAGGTCGCAACTGGAGTCTGTTCGCCCAGCATTCTGGATATCACAATCTACCCGATACCTCTACATAACATACGCATCTCCTACACCCACGCATCGGCATACGTTATAATAGTTGTAATAGTAACCCTTCCTGTGTCATGAAGTAGACCAGTCCTTTCGTTCATAGGCATTGTGATACGCGTTCTGTAGTAACAAGCTACATTTTTTCGTTCATGTAGCCATGAACAACAAGGCACGTTGATGTCGTTCATATCACAGTGGCTGGCATTGTCTCACACGATCTCTCAGGCTCAGCTGTAGCCTCAATTACTTCAACGCGAGTGATATACAAGCTGCATCCATGCTTCCCGGCCGTCGACGTCTCAACGACACTTGCTCGCTCGTCGCAATGGAGGTCAGCACCGTGACCGTGATTGATATCGTATTGCTTCGTGATTGCTACGGAGAAAACGGCTTTACTTTGCAGCACCAACTGTCGTAGACGAAGCTACTTACTACCACCTCCTCGATACTAGGCTTTGTCTGCTTGTCCATCAGAGTGCCCGCATGCCGGAACCTGGGGATCGCAGCCTTGAGGGAGTGCACTAGCAAGAGTGGCACAGATGACGAGAATGAACGCGACACTGGAAGAGAAACGCATAGTGAGTTGTTCGGTCGTTTCCTGCGAAGACAAGAGGAGCTCGGTGAAGGCCCCTACGCGGCCCTGGTCGGTTTATATACTATTCGCGTCCGAGAGCACGTTCCCCGGTGACCGGCGGTAAGGTAGCCACGGAAGCATGATTGCAGCGTGCGTGTAATTAGCGTTTGACTAGCCAGTACACATGGTAATCAGCCATGGGCACCACCCGGGCACCACACTCAATGGGAGAAGCGCGGTCCGTCCGTATCCCGTACACTTGTCTTCGGGCAACGTGTATGCTAGGGCTCTCCCACATGATAGAACGGAAGGTGTGTACCATACGCTCATGCAACGATAATCAAATAACGTAATGGCATGGAAGACTGCACCGAGTACTTCTGGTAGCTTCAGAAGGAGGGCTCCGCGCAACCAAGGGACTCGGAGCTCGGGTGGCATTTGCTGGTAAGCACTCTAGATCTCTAATCCGAGCGGTAAATACCCTGACCCGGCAGAGAACGTCGTCGCCGCCACGAACATACGGTCTTATCTGCGGTTTCGAGCCATTACCACTGACATTTCATTTCATAACTCGCTGTGTGTTCGGGCTTGTACTCGTTGGTGTGCACGATGCACAGCCGCCCACTCATTTCCGCACGGTGACACCAGCAGGCGTTCGCAAATTCTCGGCTTCCGGGCTACCATCCCCCACCTGGTGCTAGCGGCGTATGCACAATGGCTAAGGCGGTCCCTCCTTAGTTCCGATAGTACGTTGGACGCAGCCAGCTTCCACTGCGTCCGGTGCCCAAATTTGGTCCGGCAACGGTGCGTAGTAACATTACTTCAATGTAGTCACCAATACCACCGGGGAGATGCATCATCAATCCAATTGGCATCGCAGGGACCGCGACCCAAATTGCTTCTCATGCTGCCGATGTGCCCATCGGTCGGTGATCGTGGGTTTCCATATCATGTACAATGACTTAACGCGTGGAGTATTATATACGCTACCCACGTATGTCTCAATGGTGGTAGTAGGTGGCCAGGGAGCCGCTTTAATGGAGGGTGTAACTTGTAGTGATGTGGGACGTGATGGCGCCGCCAACAGCATTGGATGCATACGCAGAGCCATGCCGACCCACAACCACAGAACACAACAACGAGGTATATTGGTTCTTTTGAGAGGTTGCCGAGGGCGAATTCTGGGGTTGTTACGTTCACTCATGGGGTTTATTCAATCAAAAGGCAAACTCACATCATGATTCGGTCCGACTGTTGCAGCCTGCAAGGTATGATTACAGCTGGTCCATACCGCGGAGTTCGCTGATTAATGTTATTCTTGGTAGGGAATGTGACAGATTACTGAGCCTCATTGCTCGTAGTAATGTGGACATCCAACCGTCCAATTGCAGAGATGATGATCCTTGTCGAACGACCGCGGTACGTAACTTATGCACTTATGCGTGGACCTCTCTGTGACACCGGCTAGCTAGGCGCACAGCGCCGCAGCAATAAACAGCCAGACCAGGATGATCCTAGACGCATGCTAGTGCTGCATCAGGTGTTTCTGTCTACGCAAAGGCTCAGGTACATGCGGATCCACCGCGGACAAGACTTCAATACGTATGTGGCATCCTATCAGCGAGTAACGCTCACCGCAGTTGAGCAATGACGATCACCAATTCCAACACTGACACATATAAGTACAGCTTACTTGTTCTTCATGATCGGGCGACGTGCGGGTGTGCACAGTGTGGCCCCCCGCAGCCTGTCAAGCAGCACGGGTCCGCACCGGACCCACAGCCCGATAGCCCCGCCCAACGCCATGTTGCCACGCAGCCGGCCGATTGCTTGGGTACACATGTTTGCTGTACCGCAGCCGCGACTGAGGCCGTCAATGCGTCAACACGGACCGATCAGATCACCAGCTTGCCGACGTACAACGACTGCCACCAGTGCAACCCTGCGGCCGCGCTCGGACCGTGTGCGCAGTCTGCATACCGTGCAAGCGGCTATGGGCAGTCCGACTCCGGCGCGCAGTTTACTGCCAGTGCTACGCCTGCTTGTTCAAGGTTTCGACGCTACGAGTGAACTGTGGGTCACGAGACACTAGTACTGCCGCTATGTTATCGAGACATGGGCGCACTCGTGACACACTACCGTAGGACGGAGGATGTGGCGGCGCAGCGTCGATGACGCCTGCACAGCGGCACCATACGCCAGAGACTTACGAGGACATATGGGCGGCGATGGCGTGTGGCTGCGATTCGACCTGCGGCTTCACCCAACATGACGCTACAAGCCCTGTGGGAGAAGAAGATACTCTCATACTATATCATTTGCTTCGCCTGTGAGGCTTCTGCAGATCCGTCTCATCTGAACGCCGACGCTCGACTCAGCGGCTAATAAGCATTCTTACGATGCATGAGAGTGCATGGGGCTCGGCCATCGGAGGTCGAGTGTGTCCAGTGGTAAAATCAACTTTCCCGGAGGGTCCACGAATGGTACAGAAGGAAGCGAGGATAATATTGAACGCGATCCGACGATAGAGTACAACAAAGTGGGAATGATATAGCACAACAAGGCTGGTAGGGGAGACTGATTACAGTGATGAGGTAGTAAGAGTCCGTTAGGTACTAGGAAAGTCACGGGTGCATCGCTGAGTACACGGACTATCTGGATGGTAATCCGCAATAGTAAAGTAAAATCCGTAGTCCGTGGGCGTCGTGGTCAGTAGACGGTATAATCATACAGTATAGGTAGCATAAATACGGGTACGCGGGGGAGGGCTCATTGCGAGGAGAACAGCAAAGCAAGCTCAAAGCAGAGGGACGTCCGAGACAAGTAGGAAACTGGCGCAGATACGCAGCGGATGTGGGATGTGTGTGAACGAGACCCACTGGGATCGACCATGAGTGGTCATGCTCGTACACCACGATCGTGGTAGAGGGCAGACAGTGTCTGTCGTGCAGCCTCTTCCTTGACTGCGTTCTGGCTGGAGCCGGTGCACCTCCCGTACTCGACTCCTCGAACTACAGTAACAGTCAATTGAGCTCCCGCTGCTTATGAAGTCAATGAGATTACGCACTGTAGGCTACTGCAGTCCATATCGGCTGGTGTAATGGACCAGACTGGTTTACCTCCCAGGACAGAAGCCTGGCGCCCCCGTTGCTCTGGAGGTAGTTGTTGAGGCGCATTCGCCAGTCTGTTGAGCGTGTCAGTGATTGTTAGCAATGAGTTTACAATACAGCACTGACGGTCAGGTTCTGCCATTGTCTATGTTATTCTCTATGCGTGAATGTCGTGACTCGACTGTCCCTCGCGAAGTGCGTGTGCGAGGGGATGAGTGGTAGGATGGGATAATAGTATGAGAGCAGTGGGGAGCAGACCTACGTATTATAAAGGGAACACCCCGCGCTTGTGGGCGGACGGTATCCAAGGACTGCTGGTGAGTCAATGAAGCACAGCTGTACACCCCGAGATACGACGATTTGGCGGTCCGGGAACGCAGTGTCTAGACCACTGGGTGTACGGGCGTATACCAACGGCTCGGTTCACCGCTATGACAAGGCATCAGGGTACGTGTGCAAGCAATGCGAGTATTACCTCAAGGTGTGCTGGTCAATCAACACCGAGTCATCCGTGTCCGCCCTGCGCGCACCGACGTCGTCCATGTGAAGTCCTAAAATGGCAGAGAATATAGTGTGAAACGGAGACATTTCGACCTGACAGGCGCAGCGACTGCGAGAAGTGGGCGCAAACATGTTTGAATTCGCGCGAATCCTAGGATGGCTTGCTGGGACGGCACAGAGTTCCGATGGATGCTGTGCAGGTACTTCCTGTTGATGCTTATGCAAGAGTGGTAGGCCTACTGAATGAGGAGGCACATGCCAATGTGCGTCGCAGCTGGTGGCCGAGTCGCAGGTGTCGTTCGAACAACATCAAGTCACGGCCGGAGTCACCGCGCGCGTGCTGACTCGTCAGCCACACCTGCCTAATATGGCAGTTTATCGGTCAGGTGACTGGATCCGAGTCAGTACGTGCCGGTTGCGCGCTGCGGCCGAGCGTACGTGTTCCGCCGTTCGAACCACTATCACGGCTGAGGATGCCTCAGAAAGTATTTCTTCCCCTCGCTTTGTCGGTTTTCATAAGCAATGCAGCCTATTTCAAAGCACAGACCGCTATCGCCGTGGCAGTGCACCTCCGTTGTTCGGCTCTGATGCAGACGCAATCTCATCCGTCATTTACCCCCGAGATCCCTCCCCGTCGATACAGTACCGACAGATACATCTCCTGAGGCACTACGCAACTGCAAAGCAGTTCGGGGCCTTATTCTGATGGACGTGGAACGATGTTCGAACGTCTGAAGGCAGCCGCCACTGCTGAAGGCCGTGGCAGCCCCGGGCTACAACTCGCGATTCACGCTGCTAGCGTATTCTCACTTTCAACGCTACGTTCGCTTCAGACTGCTGCGCGTGCTGATTGGACCCCGGTGTTGCGCCCGAGCTTGCACATGCAGTCTCATTTGAATGCCTGTTTTGTCGTTATTCGCGGCACTGCATCGCCGATCATACAGCGTTCTCCATGATTACCGACCAACTAAAACATCCTCCAAGCTCTGCAGGTCGTACTTGATACAACTCCACGTCCAGCACTGGGGGGCGTGAATAGCAAACATGGTTAGCACAGTCCGACACTGACAGTTGACGGGAGATGACAACATCTGTTTGCATGCGGAGGGCCCGGAACAAGTTCAACGCAATTAACGGGAGATATTGCCCATGGTGACATCACTGGTTGATAGGTTGTTAACAAGTTGCAACGGGCTACGAATAGCGTGTCCCTCCTCCGTCTTTCAGGCACGTCCGAATAAGGCACTCCTATGAGTGTACCAATTGAGCAGCTTCATTGTGTGTGTGGTTTGACATGAACACCGGCTTGTCAGTGCTATCTTCGATAGCAGAATGGAAGCGATGGGGATGGTCGTTGTTGTACATGTGCTGGTACCGTTCCACAGTGTCAGCCCACCATCGTGGTTCGAGCGCTCTCGCGTGGAAGAGGAATTCAAAGCATCGGACTGGTTGTCTGAAGAGTTCAAGCACCGAACGCAGGTATAAACCTCCGTTGGAATCGGGCGTGTTACCATAAGAAGATAGAAATTCCCAAAGACACAGCAAGACAATACTGAAGGAAGCTGTTGACCCAGAGGTGCGGTAGTGTGGTACACTTAGCCTTTGTTCACCCGTAACTCGTCTACTCTCCGGCCTACATCCTCGACCCGGTCGTCCAGTTCCTTGACATTCTTCTTGACAACATCCTCGTTCTCCTTCATGCTACTCTCCACACCGTTGACAGCGCGTTCGAGTTCTTCCAAAGCCGCTCGGACCTTCCGCTGTTCCTCCTCCAGGCCTTCCAGTGTATTGTGAAATCCAGTAGCAGACATGTGCAGCGCCGAAAGGGTGCGAAGACGGGTGAGAACGTGGGGTATATGTGGCAGAAGCGGTGCCAGGCGTGTCAGGATCGGAGTAAGCTGGTCGTAGACCGCCGCGGGCATTGGCGGAGCGGGGCCGCTGGCCGCCGCGGGCTGCGGCGATGCAGAACTCGGTGCATGATGAGAGGACTGACGGCGTTGCGAGCCATGCGGGTGCGCACTGGCGCTCGACACGCGCTCGAGGTCGGACAGGAGCAATTTCAGACGGCGCGAGATGGAGTCGACGTGCCGCGGCTGCGTGAGCAGGGTCAGTTGTGCGTTGAGCCGCGTCAGCATGGGCAGCAGTGGCGGGGGCAATGGGGAGAGCTACGCGGGGAGGACTTAGCTCTTGGACGGCGAGAGCAGGACGCAATCGGCAGCTCACCTCGTCCAGAGCGGTGCTCGAGGAACCAACAATCTTCTCGAGCTCGCCCACGCGGCGGTCCATTTCCACAATGTCTTTGACGTCAGGCGTCCCAGTGCTCGCTGGCGGCGGGGCCGCCTGATCGGACGGCGCGCGCTTGCTGGTGTCCTTGCCCTCCCGGAGCGTCCCTTTCGTATTGTCTTGTTCATCCGCGGAGTCTTCTCCGAGCACAACACTGACCAATTTCCCCTTCCCCTCTTTCCCCTTGCTTATTTTTCCCAACCGGTTCTTCACGTCCACCATCCCCCGGATCAACTCACCGGGGTCATGACCTGCATCCCGCTCCTTCTGCAGCAACGGATTTGATGGATCCGACAGTTCATTCTCTAGGGTAGCTAGCTCCGCTTGTAGAATCCGCAGCCTATGCGACAGCGGGAGCGCTGGAGTGACGGAGGGCGTTGACGGAGGCGATGTATCGGAGGTCGGGGATGGAGGATAGACATACTGTATTCGCGGACGGTGGTGCTCTACACAGCCGTGTGACGGCAGATCAACTCATGGGCAGGTCAAAGGTGACATACTACGTACTCTTCTCCGCTTTCCGAAACTTCCTACTGGCTTCCTCCGGGCTCAGATGTGTGCCGTCGAGTTCCTCGCGGCCGGGTGCCTCGCCGTTCCTTCCCCGTGCCACCGGTCGGTTGGTCACTCCTACTTCATCACCACTCGAGTCTCCTTTCTGAGAGCCTGTGTGAATGACGCGGCTCGAGGAACAAAGGCATGACGCACACTCTCATGAGCGGAGGGAAACACATCCTCCGTCTCATAGACGTCCGGAGCTGTGTCCTGACAGAAAGAGTGTCAGTAGGGTATCGATACGGGCAAATCATGCTTACGATGTCAGGAAGATTGGCGTACTTCGCGCTCATTATAGGTAGTAGCCAAGTACCAGAAGCGTTGTGCAGGTCGTTAGTCCGGATGACAGTTGCGCAACAGTCGCGGTGCGGCCAAGGCCCAATAGCATGCGCGGTACGCGTCCAGTCACGTGCAGACGAATGAAGAAACGAGCAAAAAGAGCGTCACCTGTGCGATTCGAACACACGCGGGCAAAGCCCAACCGCTAACAGCTACGAATAGCAGGCGATCCCGTTAACCACTCCGGCAAAGTGACCCACCATAATTGTATAGCCATAAATATATGATCAGCAAGCACAATACGGTGGCTGTCGGCAAGTAAGGACCCTCTGAAAGTGAACCTCTTCCTCGTCGCCTCCGGCCAATAACGGGCCCACGCCATTGCCCCCTCGATCTACCCACCATTTTTCCAAACAAAGGGCTCGCACAGATCGATGGCTAGTGGTGACTGTGGTGTACCATCGAGTCGCATAAGATCGCCGCAGTCTATGCAGCTACTACACCCGTAGGCCACAGTGAACCCCCCTCCACATATACCAGAAGACCTCCACTGTCCAAACAGATGAGGTACGACTCAGATGTGGCCTAGACATCGACCTTACTCCTTTATACCTTTTGACGACAAACACCATGACTAGGCTTCAACTAAATGAGAGCGGCATTCGGAGGCGTAAGCGTTAATGATCGTCAGGTCGCGGACACGTCGGGTAGAGCGTATGCGCTCTATAGCAAACAACAGAGAGCCATGCGTCAGAGATCCCGTACAGCAAGGTGGTCTTTAATAAGCCATCACAAGGTGGGGCAGTGAACAAAACAATCCGCGGGTGATTGTGCCCAAGATGTCTTAGCGTCCATCTATTGTGTGTACAGCCCTGCTTTGGCCGCCACTGTCGGCCGGCCCCTGAAGCTTGGAGGCGGATTTGGGTACATGAAACTCTCCAGCACTGTCCCCTGCGCCACAGCGTCGACGACACGGTTGAACAGCTACGCCAATGATCTCTGGACCTCTTCCCGTCACCGCGACGTCCTTCTCTGTGCTCGTGCGACAATACTGACGGATCCTGTCAATCACATCTCCCCGCATCATCGCAACCGACGATCCTCCAACGAATTCGACATTTGACGGCTACTTGACGGCATGCCAAACGTTAACGTAGTGGCCCGCGAAGTGTCGCTCGGTATTAGTCGTAGCACCGGTACGTGGTCGTACACACTTGGCATCACGCGCATAGTAGACTCACCTCAGACACTATGAACACCAGCGGCGGCATTATGTTTCCTGGCGTACGATATATGCCTTACAGCAGACCTCGAGGTACGTCTTGGAGCAACTGGAGTGGCGTGTAGATTTTGACCATTTCCTCAAAAAACTATTAGATCACCTACATCTGGAGGTGAGCGTCGCCCCGAGATGTCGGTCTGCGTCCGAGTGACCATTGACGCGTATTCCCGCTTCAATAGAACACCATGGGCATCTGCGAAACCGTTCTACTTCATCGCGCGATATTATTCTTTGGTTGCACTCATGTGTGTCTCATCGTTATCTGTGTTGAGTCCCACTGAACCAGTTATCTGCAGCGTCAAGAATGCGTACCCCTTCACATGTCGAGAATGGATCGTCTTCGAGAGCATATCTGTTCTCATCCTCGAGCTGAGTGTCCAGGTATTGCTCATGCTCAGACGTACGTATAGCTACTCGTCCCATGCTCTTAACCCAAGCTCACTTGTGGTCTCGCTCAGTGTTCGCCATGTACCTCGGCAGCAAGACTACAATGCGGCTCATGATGATCCCCTTCGTCATACAGGCCATCGTGATGATCGTCTGCATTGGGCTTAGCGTCCCACATATCCTCACAAGCCCTGGATGCATCGAGGCCAGCGTCCCAGTGACGTTGGTCGTATATTGGTGCGGGCTTCAGATACATCCTTGGGCCACCGCCTTAGCTGACAGTGTAACGCACCATACTCAGCATCGTCTCTATCGTGTTCGAGTCGTACCTCTTCGCGCTCACGATATCTCGATATCGGCGCGCACAGCTAGATGGCATGGCGAACATTGGCCTCATGTCCGTGTTGGTCCGGGACGGCGTACTCGCCTTCGCAGTCATATTCGGTGCGTCTTTTTCGAGTCCTGGCAGATGCCCGTAATCATTCAGCCCTTGGTGCAGTTGCAACGGTGACGAACGCTATCCTTTTCACGGTTAGCGCAGGCCAGAACGCGGTTACGACGGCAGGGTTCCCGTGAGTACAATCGTCGTCCGCTCGCCTGAGGCTTGCATGCTCACCGCTCCCGCAGGTGGCTCCTTGCTGTACTCGGCTCGGCGGTGCGTCCGATCCCGCTACGGATGTGTATCATCACTGACCAATGAAATCTTAAGGGTTCCCGTCTTGTGCTGAATGTGAGAGAGGCCAATCGCAGGCAGTCGACGCCGCCGTCCCCAGACGACTTTGACATGAGCACCGCGGCTTACCGTGCCATAAACCAGCGTGACGCCGACTGTTACGGGACAGACGACGACACCCTAGAGCTCAAGGAGGCGCGAAAGTCGTCTATCCAAACAGACGAATCTCCATCCCCCTCTCTTGAACGAAGACCGCTCGCTTGTTAGCAATCGCCCATCGCCTTTATATCGTAACTTATCCTTTTCGTCACGACTACGTCTATCCCAAAGTCTAGCTTCATATCACTGGACGAGCACCCACGCATCAAGTCTGAACTGCATTATCTCTCCATTGCCTACTGGACGTTGCTCAGGGTGGATCCCTCGGCTGCATACATACAACTGATTGTCACATCCCTGCATGTCACATCCCTGCATGCCGCCTGTACTCACATCAGTGTTGAATATACATCAGACTTTCATGTACATACGGGGAGCATTCGATACTCAACCTGAACACAGCGATTCCGCTCTCGCAATCCGCAAGTATACACATGTAGTAGCCATTGAGCCCTGCCGATATGTAGGCCAACCGCTCAGGGCAACGTTGCTGCAGCAGTTCCTAAGCCCAGGATACAATAAATGGAGAGAGCTCAAGGAGGCGCGAAAGTCGTCTATCCAAACAGACGAATCTCCGTCCCCCTCTCTTGAACGAAGACCGCTCGCTTGTTAGCAATAGCCCATCGCCTTTATATCGTAACTTATCCTTTTCGTCACGGCTACGTCTATCCCAAAGTTCAGCTTCATATCACTGGACGAGCACCCACGCATCAAGTCTGAACTGCATTATCTCTCCATTGCCTACTGGACGTTGCTCAGGGTGGATCCCTCGGCTGCATACATACAACTGATTGTCACATCCCTGCATGTCACATCCCTGCATGCCGCCTGTACTCACATCAGTGTTGAATATACATCAGACTTTCATGTACATACGGGGAGCATTCGATACTCAACCTGAACACAGCGATTCCGCTCTCGCAATCCGCAAGTATACACATGTAGTAGCCATTGAGCCCTGCCGATATGTAGGCCAACCGCTCAGGGCAACGTTGCTGCAGCAGTTCCTAAGCCCAGGATACAATAAATGGAGAGCGCCGTTGGTGATAAGTTATGCAGATGTGCCAAATACAGAGCAAGAGGGGTCAAAGATAGCGTAAGTTTGCAACGACGAGGTTTACAGGACGTGAAAGCAGTCAGCACAGCAAAACAGAGACGGAAATTCCGAGCAGCGATAGCGCGACGAGAGCAATACGTAGATAGCGGGATCAAATTCTGACTTCAAGTTGGATCTGGTAGAAGCGTAAGGATACGTGAGGGCGGTATGCAAGTACTGACGCACCTTCGATATGGCTTTGTCGATTTCCTGTATGAGGAGACCCTCAAACTCCTTGAGGTACACTTTGCGCGAGGCCTTTTGCGTCAGGCAGGTCTTGCACGAGGCATTGTCCAACTGCTCCTCGCCCACATCCGACTCGACGACTGTGGTCCGATGGGGCCTCTCCCTGAGCCGCTGCCTCATATCCATCATGTAGCTCTCGAACCATGTGGCAGAGCGACACGGGATGCGCGCGGCACCGTACGGCTTCTGTGCCGCCCCATCAGCGCAGACACAGTTGAACCACGGCCATTGCGTCGTCGTGAGCCAGTCCAAGACGGCACCCTCCTCGCTCGGCTGTGCGGTGTCCACCAGCCTCGAGACGGCGTCCGAACAGGCGGAGTGGTACGCGCGGAGGCGGAACCACGCGCCCGCGCTGATGAGCTCCATCTCCGGGATGTACGAGTCCCAGCGGATCTCCCAGCGGAGCGTGCACCGCGCGGCCTCGCGCATCTCTTCGACCCACCCGCGCGTGACGGCGACGATGTACGCCTGGAGCGGTTGCTGGGCCGCGCGCGAGAGGAACTGTTTCTTTGCTTGGGCCACGACGTACACCATATCGTACTTGCGCGCGGCCTCGAGGACCTCGCAGGTGTTCTTGAGAGTGGGCAGGAGCGGGTCCTCGACCGGGTAGCAGAAGCGGAGCAGCGCATCGAGCACGCGGCTGCCCTCCGAAATGCCCACAACCTGGATGCCGTCTCGATACTCGGTCTCGTCGCGCTCCTTCCGCTTCCTGTTCTCCGGTAGCTGAGGCAGCGAGAACATGGACTCGAAGACTGGGGATGCCTCGGCGAGGATGCTTTGGCGGACGCGGAAGTCGACGTGGTCGGAAGAGCGTAATATGACATCGGCGCTGCGCTTGTTAAAGGGAGGCGGTGCATCTCTCGCGTTAGCACCTTTCGTTCGTGAGGCATCCGTACTGTTTGTCAGGACTTTCGTCTCCGACATACCGAGAGCGTGGGCCTCTGCGGTTCTGCTGTTGGGTCGATTTAGCCACGATATATCGTAATGCTCAAGTCGGGTTGCAGACCTTGGTGACAAGCAGAGCGGGGCAGAGTACACACCGTAGCGTCGCTTATTCTCCCGAATCTTGACCTCAGTGTCGGGACTTTGCCCTCGAAGAAGAAGGAGGAGGAGGGATCAGATCCAAGTCCGGTTGAGGACGCCACGGGGGATTAGCACCCAAGCGTTCCAACGAACCCAGATCACTCACGTGGCCGTGAAGGAGATCGCTCAAGCGCCTTAGTCCAGGATCAGTGCGCGTCTCGCGGTGAAGTCTTGACTCTGCGCACGCTCTACTCCGGCTCGTACAGGCCTAAAGAAGGTTGTTCCTGTCCGCTCCATCGTCACCGGTTACGCGCTCTTGCTGTCGCGCATTCTGCTCTCTTGCTCTCTCGTTTCGCCGCGTCTCGTCCCTCGTTCTGCTGTCCGTCCGGCGCTCCGACGTTGCTCGTTTCGCGACTTTCATGCGCGCCAAGGCCCGTCTCGGATGGCCCTCGACGCCCATCCTCCCCTTGGGCAGCTCGCTCGGCCGGCCTCGTGAGCCAATCGCGTAGGCGGGATACACGAATGCGAGGGCAGTGATTGGCTGGAAGACGAAAAAAAGAGCCTTGTTACCTACCCAGGACTACAGAAATCGACTCTACCGACATACGTTCGCCTCCCCGCAGGGACACTCTCGCGCAATATACACATCCCTGCTGTCAGTGCTCCACAACTGTGCGGCGCAACTCACGGCGAGTCGTTCCCTTCTCGATTCGACCGTGCTAACACTCCTGTTGTGCGCCCAGCGTGCGGGCGTCGCGGGCGCGCTGCTGTTCACACCCCGCGAGGAGTACACAGGTGAGTGTGGCACGCTCCGAGCTGATCAATGCACTCACGAATGCCGGTCCCTTGCAGTTCTCGCCCGTGCCTCGCGCAGATGGCACACGGCACGCGACACACGTCAAGCGACCAAAACACACCCGCGAACGCCAGCGTCGTGCGTGATCGTCGCGCAGCATACCGCTTGGTGCACGCAACTCGGCTGCCAGTGGTTCCCGCAAGAGGTGTGCATCGGTGAGTGTGGCCCGGACTGCTGAACGACAGCGGCTCTCCCCTCGGCGTGGATGGTTCCCTGCGCGCTGTGGACGGACGGCGTGCACACCACAAATCTCGCCAGAACAGGACGACAGTCACCGTCGTGCTTGCATCATGCCGCCATCGACGTCCCTCAGGACGCGCGTGACTCTTCTGCATCTCCTCCGCGTTCGACAGTGCTGACTTTGCTCTTTCTTCCCTGGCGCTCGCCCTTCTCGGCTGCGTATGCAGAGTACACAGGTGAGCGTCCGCGCCGATCAACGCGCCCACGTCACTGTCCCCACTCGTGCCGACTTCTCTCTCCTTCCTGCACATCGCACGCGGATGAAGAACTCGCGCCCGCGAAGCGGCACCCAGAGGTCCGCCGCGCAGCACGCCGCTGCATGTCGACACGGCGCGCCGGAGACCATATGCTGTGACGACGGACTGGGAGGGTCGGGGCTTGCAGCAGACACGGAGATGGACTGAAAGGAGGGGAGTCGTGTGACGTGCAACAACGAGCGACACGGTGGGGAGCAGCGGAGGACGCTCGCATATCGCCCAGCGATGATCCTGGCGCGCTGCGTCGCCGACCGGGCACCCAAGATGTGCCGCCATCAGACTTGCGGTACCGCAAGGTGCCGCCATGCTTGTTCTATGCCAACACAGCGAGCGCACGACCGTCGCGCCGCACGCCGCTCGTTTGCCGCGACTCCCTGCATGGCCTGGACCGTGTGGACACCGCGCACCCGGCAGCATTCGCGGGAAAGGCCGGGGCCCGCGGGGGACGCGAAGACAGACCGACAGGAGAGGGGAATGCGGGACCACAAGCATACCGGGGCGCAGTGGAGAAGGGCACGCAGAGTCAGGATGGGACGCCGCGCAACATTGAGTATGCGCACCGCACGACGCGTTTTCGCTGCAGATGCAACCGGCGTCCCACCTCGTAGAGATCCAAGGTCGCACCGCCTCAGGACTTGCGGTACGAGGAGGGTGGGAGCGCGTGTGCGTGGAGACGATGACATGAAGCAGCGGGGATGTGGAGAGGCGATGTTGAGATGAACAGGGCGCCGCACCGGGACGGACGAGGCACAAGCAGCCAGGACGAGCAGCGCGCAGGCGAGTTGCACCGCCCTCCCTCCCTTAGGGCCGCTCACCGGAAGACGATACGTCGTGTCATCGTCGTTCGCGCCCTCCCCGCCTCGTTTGTGCGTGCGCAGGGTGCCGACCAACGAGACAGCGCGCCGGCGAGGTCACAGCAACACGGGGGACGCCCCTTCTGGGGTGGCGGTTCAGACGTGTCGGCGCGGGAAGGTCGCGGCTGCAAATGGTCGCGGCGGACGACGACCTAGTCGCGGACAGGATATCACAGCGCGTGGCCCACTCGCAGCGGGACCCCGGTCGCGGGGCGTCGATACGTCGTAGCATCATGGGGAACACCCCTTCTGCGTGTCGGCGAGGGAAGGTCGGGGCTGCCAACGGTTGCTGGCGGCGGACGACGACCTACAGGACAGCGACAGCGCGTGGCGCACTCGTGGTGGGACCTCGGTCGCGGGGCGTCGATACGTCGTGTCAACGCGAGCCGAGTACTTGTGCACTGTCCAATGGCACTCGGCGGCACGCCAACCGTGAGTGGAGGCTTGCTCTCTCGGCATGGTGACTGACCTCTTGCTTGCGTGCAGTGCAACAGACGGGGCGACAACACAGCCTCGGGGTCGACCAAGAGAGGTGTCCGGGTGCATAGAGATCACTGAGGCGAGTCCCCCCAACCAAACTCGTCAGTGAGAAGCAGCTGATGCCCTCGCCGGTAGGGTATGTCTGTGAGGACAGACGGTCAGCGAGACACACCACACCATGGGCGAAGAACTGACCTCCCGGGCGCGCTGCCTATAGGTTCGCACGAGGAGCGCGAACAAGGGTTCCGAGCGATGCCTGGCTCTCGGTTTAATGCTTCCTCGTATGCTAGGAGCATCGACGTGCGCTACAGCGCACGGGCGCGATGGGTGCGAACAGCCCGTACACACATCACGCCGGCGATTGCACAGTGTTCGACACTTTGAACCGTCGCGCACCTTCGGGGACTCGAGGACTAGGAGTGTTCCGAGTGGTGTCCGGACCTCGCAACAATGGCCGCCCATGCGTCATGCTCGTTGAGAAGAGTGTACCACGCGGGGACTACAAACCGCGCCGGGGAAGGATGTACTTGGCCTTCTTGCGATCGCGTGGGCCATCGTCTTGCAGTATGGCGGGTCCAGGAACGGGATGAGTGTTCCGGGCGATCCTTGGAGACGCATCTTCCAGGGCGGCGAATATGGAACGGGAGGAGTGTTCCGAGCGGTGCTCGGAAACACCTCTTTCGAAGGACAGAACATGGTCCTGTACTCTTCGGCGCCGGCGGGAGACATATAGGGCAGCGTACAGGAGGATGGGCTCGGGACGTGTGGGTGATGGATGACGAGTGGAGGGGTGCCTTGTGTGCACATTCGTCGAGGCCAGAAGACCAGAACGAGATGCGTCCGCGGCCGCACACATGGTAGCTTCGAACGACGGTGAGTTCGGCGCGCGATGTACAAGTTGATGGATGAATGAACCAGGCATCTTTCGCCGGATGTACGCACTACCGCACAGGACGTCGACATCACCCAGCGACGCGGTACGGTGCGGGCGACCTCTGAGCGTTGGCGCACACAGAAGAGTGAACACACGTCCAGGGATGGAGGGACGATTGTGCATACCCCGGTGATGATGCGAATCGAGTGCGTACTACTCTGTCCCAACGGATGGTCGTGTGTGAGTATAACGGAAAGCTAACAACATTGGGAGTTGCCGTACCTGTGATGGGCATCTGTCCTCCGACGGTGTGTGTGCGAGTACATGCATATGTATTGTCTTGTGGTGTGAGAGTACTGGTTACGGCGGCGGGGAACTCGCTGGCCCACGGACGTCGAATGCCCAAGCATGTTGTGTGCATGGATGCCTGGTGAGTGATGGTCAGCCATGTTCATCTGCAGTATCCCAAAGTACGTACCATGCTAGAATACATGTGCGGACCGAATCTAACCCGCCCGTTGATGCAGGACGATGATGCGCCTCCACGTATGGCGGAAAGCGTGTCCATGTATCCGCGCGTGCGGGATCAAGTTCCGGGGTGCGAAAGTGTGCCTTCTGCATATGTGTGATTGTTGCATGGGTTGATGGGCATGGTGGCTGTGAATGGCTGGTTGCGAGCAGCGAGTATCAGATGGATAAGTGAGGTATAGCAGATCAGAGTATGAGGAATTGTACGGTGGACCGGCATAAGGACAGGGATAAGTTGCTTTGTCGCCCTGGCCTTGTATATATACTGTCTCATGTCTGGGCATCTCAGACCACCAGTCGTGAATATTGGTCATCCCGGCCTGGACTCTCCGCTGAAACACTCAAACAACTATTGTTCTCTGGTGGCCGGCGCTCCGATGGGACTCTAGACTTTCCAGCGGCTGATGGTGGCTGTCAGCTTCTCAGCGCTCAAGCGCTCAAGTGCTCGTAGTGTCTATTCTGAAGTGTTCGTGGATGTGGCCTCTCCGGATTATCCAGGCTTAGTATTTGTCTCTGGCCATGTAAGGAAATATAGAGACTGGAGATTCATATATCAGTTCCAATCCTTACCTCGAATAGATAGTGTGGGATGACAGTTTGGCTGGGTGAGACCTGACAAATCTCGCTACGAATGCCCGTTCCCACAGTGATCAATTCCAATTGGAGAACCTTACCTCCCCGAGGATACTGGTCAATTTTGGAGGTCCCAAAATTGGCCAATTTCCTTGTTAGGTGAAGTTCTCCCTACTAGCAGTATAAATGAATGTATAGTGCTAACCTGCATGTTGTCTCAGTATCTGCAGTGCCATGTTTCCAGGCATGTAACTTTCTCTTATCGGTGTCCGAGTTGAGCAAGTGTGCGGTGAAGAGTGAGCAGGGATTTCCATACTGGGTTGAGATCGCGCAACCAAACACGAGGCTCTCGACCGCCAAGCTGCCAGGCGCCCGTCGAGCGACCTTGTCCCAGTTGTACATCCGGTGAGAGTCCCACTGTCTCAGTATCCCAATTTATTTTCCACATGGTATCAAACCAAATTAGAAATGTCCCATATAGGACACTCATCATAGATACACAGCAATTCTCCACTGACTAGCACAGTGAAGCAGATCTCATGCATACGAGCTCAGCTGCTATATTCGGCACATTGATGATAGATAAGTACTATGGTTGACCAAGGTTTACATCCAATGGTACCTGTCCGAAGCTTCAATTGATATTTGTTGTCCTGAAGAACATTTACTTTGACGGCATCTCCCTGTATGAGTGCAAAGCACATTTGCCGGTTAACACACAACCGAGGGCACGGAAAAATCAGACGATGCAATATGAGCGCTATGTGACGGCTATTCTGAAACATGATGCGGCCAACACGCCGGATGCAGATACACCGTGCACCACGCACGGACCATGTTGCCCGGTATAAAAGCAGGCCCGAGAGGCACGAAACCGACAGTCTACTTCACTGCCAATGGCCGTCCATTCATATTCCCTTCAGTATGCTTGCCTGGACATCAATGCCGAGAGGTTGGTCTGATAGTTAATCTGTACTGTTCACTGCTAATGGCACTTCATACCATAGCTACCGTTTGTCCACAAGTTACCTCACTTGTGACTGTGCCTCATGAACTAACGTGCTATATAGATTTGAATGGACAAGACTAGACCTCTATAACATTGAACTACCAATCCGAACTTATGTGCGGTGAGTCTTCTTCTCTGCCAGTTACCCCATGCTGACACTGAACGTCTCAGCACTGCATGTACAGCATAGGCAGATGCACGGTACACCCAGAGGCTTTCACAACAAGACGTGAGTCCCGAACCTGTAGCCCCTCTCATTCAGTCACTGATATGCTCTCACTGACAATGCCTTCAGGAAGGTACAGTGCCAACGACTTGAGTAGCGGTGTGTTGGACTCGTTGCCGCTCAGTGATTAAAACGGGGCGGGTTACCAAGGCCTGTCATGCCACCTGTATAGCTCCGTTACACGTCCGCACGTAAGCGTCGTTGTGCTACCTCGACACACTATTTGTCTTACTAATTTGGAGACCACAGAGCAAGCATCGAGCATCGCAGGGCCTGCCAGCTCCCGGCCATACTGACTGCGGCGAGCGTCCGCGCATGGCACCGTGAGCTGAGGTTCGACAGAACCCTTACCTTGAAGTGTGTTCTCATCCACATGAGCAGGACTGTTCAATGCCTGAGTACATGCCGCAAACAGCGGGGCGCGGGTGTGGTCGGTCACCCGGGCGGTGATATCATTGGACCATGGGTCCAGCCACACGAACCGTACGGCGAGCAGTGATGCGTTGTCGCATTGGACACCCGCTCCATTCCGCGCCGATGCATACGAGGGGCATACCGGATCAGCCAGAACTGCCAATCCGTAAAAGTGTTTGTGCACGCCGCGACACGGTATGGGCTGCACACACATATTGGGCACGGCATATGTTTGAGAGTGGCCGCGCATGTAAGCTGCTGTGCCAGACTGACCCTGCGAGCGGGAGAGCAACAACGTCAGTCGTGCGCGCATGAATGACTCGCTGAGGCGCCGGAGAAAGTGAGGTGATTGAAAGGGCAAAACACGGTGTCGGCCAGCGAAACCAATCGTGAATGCTTCAACGGCGCGGCTCGAGAGTCGCAATCGCATTGGGATTTAACTTGCATCAATTGACCTGGATGATCTGCCAGGCAACGCTGTACGTACCGGGCCAGACACGCTCGCACGGAGCAAGGCCTCTGCTTGCCGCCTCGTTTCTTCGCTCGGCTTGCAGATATCGTGCATCCGAGGCGGACTTACCGAGACGCGTGTCGGAGCCTGTGCCGACGCGTATGTCCTCCGTAATACGAGGTGTGCTTGCTGGGTCGACACTCGGCTAGCAGCAAACACTGTAGGCATTCGGTATCATGGACGCCGCAGGCTGAGACGGCTCTGAGGACGTACACGTATGACCGCATCCCCACTCAGGCTCTCCTCCCTACATTGCGCCGGCCCCGAGGAGGGATGTTCCTGACATCCCTTCATGATGCGGTAAGTGACTAACGTCCGTGCGCGCTGGCTCTTGCATCACGAGTTCGTAGCTGCTCCTCGCAACCCCGCATTCGAAACTGAAGTCCAACGGGAGGAAGAGATGTCGGAGGGGGAGACGGTGGGACTGGGACGCGATGACTCGGTAAGCATTTGACGATGTAGACATCTACCAGAGCTCACGGTTGGCCTTCGCAGCGTGTCACTCGTGCTGTCCCACTCGGTAGGGTTCGGGTATTGGAGAATGATACGAGGGACAAGGGAGCCGCGCTAGCTGCTAGATGCACGGGTACGAGCACTTCAACTCCACGCTTGCTTTGCCCTGACTGACATCCATGCTGGGCCGGTGTTTCCGGGAGCGCGGGATGGAGACCACGCCTATTCGTGCCGGTGTGGCGTGCTTGTCTACCTGTGAGTACAATCAGCCATGAACGTGGTTGTGCACGGCAGAGCAGCTCATGCGCGCGAGCCAGCGAATATCACTGCTGCGCCTCGACAGCCAGAGGTGCCACGTACAAGATGTTCGGGAGCACTGTCCTCTAGCGGAAGGTGAGTAGTCCGGCTCACTGAGGGGTGGTGGACTGTCACGTAGACTGATGACAGCTTACCTGGACTGTCTGCGCTCAGTGCGTCGTCGCTCCTACTGCCCCAGGCCATCCGCCGCCTCCCGTGTGTGGTAACTGCCAGGCCGCTTCCGTGCCATCCGGGAAACCAACTAACTATGCTCTCCGCACACACGATGGCGACCGCGAGTGAGTGCAGCTTGACGGCCTTCAGCATGGACTTGTGGGCATCGAATGGAGGAAGAACAGAGGGCGGTGCCTCGGCCATTGGCAGGCATCTCAACGAGTTCGCTAGGAGTCACACGCCAGGAAGGAGGGGACTGCCGGTAGTTGAGGACAAGTTGAGGATGAAGGAATCAGTGTCAGCAGTGCATTGCTTCGTATTGGCCGCGAGGTTGAGGCTGTGTAGGTAGAGTAGAGTACGCTGTGGCGGGAGCGACTCAGGAGGAGCGCATGAGAGCGCCTCTTGGCACACGGCTCCGGACTCGGAAGCGCACCTCGTCATGGGCAGCAGTCCGTTCGTCCAAGGCTGCGACAACAACGACAACGACATGCATGGATGCATCGACGGGCGGTCCACCCATGTCTCTGCTGCAATAGCCGTGTCGAACTCTCAGAACTGTTCGCTGAGCGCGCAAACAGTGGCTCTCGACGTTAGGCTCAACCGTAGCGCATGCGCAATTCGTGGGATCAGTGCACTGCTTCAGCACGCGCAAAGGCTTCAAGTTGGCAGCATCGGCCTACGCACCGCGCCACTACTATGCATCTGTGTAGTGCAACATCCACATGGGCAAACAATCCTCGATGTGACCTGCCGTGCCTGGATATCCGCCGCGCTGCCGATGTTGTGCGCCCGGGGGGCGGGGTCGAGGAGGATGGGGACTCGGATGACCGGCAGGGGAGGACGAAAGACGAGGAGCAAAAGAGAAATGCACATTCGCATTGCAGTAAGTACAGTAGCCACTTCATTGCGCGCGGCTGACAGTGACAGGCGGGCAGCTAAGAGTGACACTGCTCCATGTCAATTTGGCCCGGGGAGTGGGCCCCGTGTGCTTATTTGCATGATGTAATCTCATCCAGTCGGGCACAACGAGACCTGAGATGAGATTCACTTTCATACGACGCAGAGGCGCGGCTGTTTCGCTCTCTGCGCGCGACTCGGAACCGTCCCATCCAATCGGTCGAGGTGCTGTTCGCAGTCAACAGCTGCACATACTTCTAGGGGAAACCATC
>MPVS01000292.1:1538-40123 GCA_001931775.1 Fomitopsis pinicola
CCCATAACATTCCACCAACAGGCAAAGACCCTGATAACATAACTGACAGATCATCGGCGGAGAAAACAGCTCGCGGCGTCGCGGATAAGGTTTAGGTCTGAGACGCCCCTCAGGATGCCTGCGACCCTGAGAACGATGGTACACGCAAATATGCTCGCCGTTGGCTGCAGAGCAAGAGGAGAGTGTCTGCTATCTCTATACTCGAAGGTATGTGAGTGGTCAGACTCTCTTCTGCACGCAGTCGCCCGGAACACTCAAATACTAGATGAGCAGATGGCTGGTCCGCACTCGCTGCTGCCCATCCAACGCCGACAACTTCATACATCATGGCCCAAAACTTCACTCCCGTCTGCGCCATCGACCCCGCACGCAAGAAACCTTCCTCGCCACTGGCCGAGAAACGGAGTCTCCTGCGTACCGTTTTGACAGCCCGGCTACGTACGCGTCCAGTCATATCATCCGTACCGTGAAACTGACTGTTAAGGAAATTTCTCCAGGAGAACTCACGAACGAGCCTTGCGTACGCATGCGATACAACGAGCATGACATGTGGCAGCATGTCGTGCACAAGCACGGATACAGNCAGTCATATCATCCGTACCGTGAAACTGACTGTTAAGGAAATTTCTCCAGGAGAACTCACGAACGAGCCTTGCGTACGCATGCGATACAACGAGCATGACATGTGGCAGCATGTCGTGCACAAGCACGGATACAGGCTTGTCGGGTGGCCCAAGTCCATCCGCAAGCACTTAGACTCGGCGGAGTTCCCGCCGGCGTCCGGTTAGCTTCTCGAAGAGCTCGAGACCTTGTACCCATGTCTCACTTTCATTCGCGTCGAGTCGCTCGACGCCGTCTTTGCACTCAAACCGCGCACCGACCGGAAACGGGCGTCCCGATGTGACCTGGGGACGCACCGGAAGGCCCGTTGTTGCCACCATCGCGGCGCCCTCACGCCCCTCACGGTTCTTGCGGAAGTAGATGCCCGGATGGATGCGGAGGCGGAGGCGTTCAAGCAGAAACATGGCAGGTGATGGGTGAAGTGGTAGTTGGCGGAAAATGATATCGCGCAGTTTGTTGACTGAGTGTTCCGAGCCTTGATGTATGCGAGCATGTAGCGAGCAAGAATGCAGGGGTTTTCGAGTTGATACGTGCGCAGACGGTAGACAGCAGTGACCACTCGTAGTCGCAGAGTTGAGGCCACAGCAGTGAGATTCGCGATGTCAAGATGAGCGCTGAGCGCTTGAAGTGCGTGAGCCCGTCAGGATCCGGTACTATCATACAGTATACTCCTCCACCGTCTGCATGCACCTCTACTTCTGGCGGAGCGTTTCCAAAGTGCTCCATATGTGATATGAACATCATCGTAGATGCAAGCTGTCTCTCTACTGCAGACCGAATCGATTACTAATATATGCCTATTTGCATATTGCGAGAACACGTTCACTGACACCGTCCGGAAAAAGGCACAGCGGGCTGTAGCCTCTACGTAGCGCGTCCACACTGTTAAAGTAAATATTGTGGCTGAAGTCGGATCAGTAAACAATCATGTCAGAATGTCAAAATCTCGCACTGAAGTCAGTAAGTACAGAGGCCCTGTATGTATTCCTGGGGACATATTGTGTATAGGACAGGTTACACTACAGACAGTGACCACTGTCTGGAATGTAGCCTGTCCCATACAGGAGCTGTCCCTACAGTTTCTGTGAGTGAAAGAATGAGAAGTCGAGAGTCATACCATCCCCTAAGCCGAGGATCAGGAAGCAATCAGAGAACGTAAGTAATGAGAGACGTTTCAGAATGAACACCAATCAACTGCTGAGATCCTCCGAGTCCTATCGGAGATAAGCTGGGATCAGAATGCTGAGATTGGTCTGGATGCTTGCTTCGGATCAGTCAGACTATGCCGGTGTTCAATTTTGGATCTGAGATGTGTCTTAGCAGTTCTCTTACAATCTCACTATATCGCGCCCACTGGCCCCACTCAGTCTTCCCCCCTATGTTCGAACTTCACTCTCACCTCAGCTAGTCTAGTACAGTTAGTGTTCCCAAGTAACTCACTGTCCTTGACCATCACTGACACTGTTTTGTTCACAGAGATGGACAAGGATGCACATACCGGGAGGATTGAGTCTCGGTGCAGCACATCTCACCTCAATCTGTGTACTGTTGCGTAGTACGGCTGACGTATTCTCCGACGACTTAGTTGGACTAGGCCGGATAGTGCGCAAAGATGCACTTGACGCAAATTCGCAACCCACTCTACTTCGGAGCATGTACGTACCGGATACATCCAGCCTTGTGTGACGATTACTTATTGTGTATTTGTATGACAGCTCCCCAGTTCCCGGACGAGTCAATATCCGGCCTTGAGTGAGGTAATCTAGACGATTGAAGGGGCGCCGGTCAAGGTAGAACACAAGAGTAGTAGAGCTCAAAGTGCAAAACACGTCGCGTCGGTAGGAGCTCAGCAACTGCCGGCCCGCTGGCGGAGCGTCGGTCCGGTGAGACAGAGAGAGTGCGACGTGGATTCATTCATGTCGTCTCAGCATGCAATGCACGCACTTTGCATCTGGTAAGTGCCACGTCGTCCACCTACCCTTGCTTGCAGCTCGATCATTTGCCGGTATTCCAGGTCTTCCAAGCGGTATGAGGATAGTCGGCCAAAGCCGTGTATTGGCGCGCACAGAGCCAGGTTGCGCCGGCTCGAATTGAAAACGCCTGAGGCAGTTCGAGTGTCAAGACGTGCTGCACCGCACAATGCACATGCAGAGAGCGCGACGCCGGTCGATCCCGTGGAGGGGATCGAGTGACAAGCCTTTGCACGCAATGCATGCAATGCATGCAATGCACGCAATCAGTAAGTGCTTAGTTCGAATTCACGCACCCTTGCTTTGAGCTGAATATTCCGGATTTTCTATAGCACCGCACATGCAGAGAGCGCGACGCCGGTCAATCCCGTGGAGGGGATCGAGTGACAAGCCTTTGCACGCAATGCACGCAATGCACACAATCAGTAAGTGCTTAGTTCAAATTCACGCACCCTTGCTTTGAGCTGAATATTCCAGATTTTCTATGCAGTAAGCTACGCGTGTGATAGTCGGTCGGAGTTGCACCCTCTAGAGCGCGCCGGCTTGNCAATTGTCAAGACGCGCTGCACGCATCTCACAATCGGTAAGCATTGGACCGCGCATCAGTAACCCCCGACTGACGGCTGATTTGCTGTACTAGTAGCTAATGCGGCCGTATCGTCCTCGCACGCAAACTCGGAACATCGCAGACGGCGAGAATGTGTGGCGGGCGTCACCCGCATTTATTGCGTGAGAGAGGGCTGGTGAGGCGGCAGCGCGATGTTGGCATGGGACGGAGATTCAGAACTGCTGGCGAGAGGGATGTGTTTTGCGCGGGAGGGCGAATGCAAGGGCTGGATGGATTTAGGAGCAGAGTGGCAGGCAGATAGCTAGGAATGTTCGTAGAGAAGCCCGAGGAAAAGGGAACGTCAGGTTTTGACAGCGACGCGCGGCGCGTATTTCACGTGCGGTGTGAGTCTGCGTTCGGAGCCCCTCTGTGGCTGTCTGCGCTCTGGTTCCGCGGCCCGCTGTGCTCTGTCTTAGTGGCACCCGTGCGCGCTCTCTCTACCCTCAAACACACCCTATCTCTCCACTTGGCCTCGGACGTCTTTCTGCCTCACTCGCCTCCCTGACGCGCTCACGTGATGCACGCGTCGCACGCCAATGATGGGAGTACAGGCCGGCACGAAGGCAGGGAACCGAGCGCGAGCGAGGGGAGGGTAACATAGACAGAAGACCAAGTCAGCGGCAGTTCATCACGAGCAAAGTGAGATGCACTCACGGGCTGCCCTAACGGGGGACGCCGCCCGCCATGCGTGGCCGCAGCGACGTCCCCTGACCCGGCCCGGAAGTGCGCTAGCCACCCTCAACGGCAGCCCGACTCCATCATGATGCATGACGAGCGAGTGTCCGCCGGCGGCGCTCACATACCCGCACACAAGACCCGGCAAAGGCTTCTTGGACGGAGGCGCATGCGCCCCGTCGCCTGAGACGCGGCGCCTTGCTGCGGTGCCCCCGGTGACCCGCCGCGGAGCGACGGGCTACCTCAGACCGGGAGCTGTATGCTTTTTCGCGCACCATCGCGGGCCAGGGTGAGTGGTTCCCGCTCGGGGCCCCTGAGGGTTTGGGACGGCCACTTGCGAGGCCGCCCTTAGGCTCTTGCTTGACGTTCGGCTCAGGACCTGAGGGATGAATGTCAGTAAGAGGGTGGGCAGGTGATGCGGGTGGCGCGATTGCTCACAAGTCCTTCATCGCCCGGAGCACCGCTCACCGTGCCCGCTTGAAGTGAACGGCGCCCCGCTTACCCACCACGGACCCGCGCTAGCCGACAACGGCAGCCCGACTCTGCAAATGGAGCGAGCGTACACCGGTGGCTCGACGTCCCCGAACCGGATTCGGCGGGCGCCCACAGGGTGGGCACCGTGCACTGGTAGACCGAGGCACAATGCCCGGTCCCCGATGGTGCACTTGATGCTGGATCCGGGATAGCGGTGCCTCCGGTGTGCGACCATGGATAGTACCATAGCCGCCACCCCGGACCGGAGGCTGGACTCTTTTCGCGCATTGGACTCGACGTGGATGGGAGAAAGGATACGTTCGATGCGGAGACCGCGATCAACGTCCGAGGCTTTGGTGCAGCGCACACAGGATGCTACGATCCGTGTCGAGACATGGCCTGCAGCGGCGGTCAGTCGGCGACCTCGACAAAGAAGGACGGTGATGAGTACTCACGTTGGCCGATGTCATCCCACCCGCAGCGCGACTCAGACTGGCTGCCTTGGGACCCGGACTGGCCAGGTCGCGGGCCACGTTGCGGCGAGCGNGCGACCTCGACAAAGAAGGACGGTGATGAGTACTCACGTTGGCCGATGTCATCCCACCCGCAGCGCGACTCAGACTGGCTGCCTTGGGACCCGGACTGGCCAGGTCGCGGGCCACGTTGCGGCGAGCGTGTCCCCGCAGAGTGCGTGTGCCGTGTCCCTGTGGAGCCGTGCACTCCTGACCCTTGGCCACACGACTCAATGCGGTCGCTTCCAGATGCCGCAGGTGCGAGCAAATGGGCCTAGGCTCTGCGTATGCAGACGACTCTAGACTGGACGGTGCTCATACCAGCCGAGCCACGTACGGGTGTGCCCTGTGGGTCTTTGCTTACGATAGTCGGGTCGGGTCACGCTCTTCGGCGCGTTGAATCTTCAGCGTACACCCTTCGACGCATAGCCGCGATGGTACTGTCTGGCGCTCTACAGGAATCAGCGTAGTCGGCATCACGAAACACACACCGCAAGGCCTCCGAGTCTGTCTCCGGTGGAAGGGGATGGCTTCTGACGTCTTGTGTAGCTCGCTGATCAGACCCTAGGCCAGTGCAGAGATCCGTGCTGCGGAAGAGATCATGAGCAGACAAGAGCAGGAGGAAGAGGCGAACTCACATGACGGTTCAAAGTAGAGACGGTGAAGGCCTGGGATGAGTCCTCCTGCCCCCTTATATCTCGGTGTGGGCGGCTGTTTGGCGGGAGCAAACAGTCAGCCACGCCTATTGTCAGCCATAATGGGTCGGTGGCTGCCACCGTGACATTCTTTGTCGTCCGCTTTTGGCCACCCTTGTTTTCTCCTCGGGTCAAATGCACCCCGGATGATCACCGGAGCCTCATTTTTTGACGTCCTGGTTGCATCCCGTCAGACACGAGGTGCTCACATCACCATATCACAGTATAGGACCCCATAATCACCGGCCCGAACGCGAGAGGTCGCCGCGTCGCCACCAAGGCTGCTGCCATTGGACACGGCACCGGACCAGTTCTACTTACGGACAAATGCAGTATCAACCATATCCATATGGTGTTCCACTTCGTGCGTGCTGGACAAGGTCCGTCGCGTCAGCTGCAGAAACCTCAGACTCGGACTCAGACCACCGGCCAGGACGGAAGAGAGGACGAAAGCGTCAGGCATCTAAGTCATCCCAGGGGCTGGGCTCAAAGAAGCCGAAGAGAGCGAAGAAGATGAAGACATCGGAGATAGCGCGGATCGCAAACACCAAAGTCATAGAGCAATATATCGACTTACCCCGTCATGGTGTTGGTTCAAGTTGAGGTCAGCCACATCAGCCACAGACGCGACAGTCACGGAGTGGTGTCACGCGTGAGTGATGTACTTAATATCACGCGACTGTCACGTGAGGGGCCATATGTCAGCGCCTACAACTCCATTCGAGCTCGTACATACATATCCGCCAATGTCTAATTTGCATCCATGGCAGACCCCGCACGCTGGGGTAGGCGAACGTATTCGTCGCTCCCTCGGTAGCGAAACGGTACAGCGACTAGGGCATTGTTTCGATTTCTGTGGACCCCGGTTAGTAGATCATTACCGCACTAGACTTCATGCATCTGAATGCAACTCTGGCTTCACGTCCGGTAGGGAGCATCATGACCGAGCTGAAGCACTACTACAGGGAAGCGACCGGGTTTCGTCTCAGGCTAAACAAGCTGGTTGTACGTTCATGAAATACTTACTCCATCCACTGGCTGCCTTCAACATGACTCACGCCTATGACAGGAGAAGACAATGCTCCACCCTCCTCCCTTTGGCGCGCTCACGCAGCTTTGGGCCGGAACGTCCCCCGAGGCGATCCAAGAGAACGGCGAGGTACGTCCCAGGACTCAGAGCGTTACACCATTGCCCATGACTAACGCGTACGTAATTGCGTAGTTTGCAATTCCTACAGCGCGCATTGCTCGGTGCAGGGCGGAGGCCTATGACGATGAGCTGGGGCGGAAGTCATGGGCCGCCTTGGCGGATGCTGTCAAAGAGCAGTAGCCTATGATCAACTCTAGAATTGTAGCTAGAGGCCCCCGGGGAGGCCGCTATGAGTGAGAGCCTTCTTGATTGATCAGAGCCGTGCACCCTTATAGCACCTGGTGCCCTATCATATGGTGCAGAGGACTGATCACTCACGAACATATGTACGAAGGCGGTCACCAGAAGCGGAACCAATCGTCGAAGATGACAACTTATGCCAACACTGCAGCGCTGTAGCACCTTTCAGGTGGCTCAGATGGCAACCCCAACTTGAACCTGACACTTAAGTAAGTGTCTTCCGGCCAACATGTGTACGACGAGACCTGTGTGGTGGGGACTCTGCCAATAGCTCTCGTCCTAACCTCGCGCCGAGTCAACGACCGTCCGCTGGAGTCTGACGGGGAGAGGGCGAGTGTCGTCACCCGGGTATGACGTAGATAGCTTTCCCGTTTAGGTTACACTCCTTCCTCTTTCAGACCCTGGTTCGTTTTCCTTCAGGCTTGCCGCATTCTTTCGCACTCTGGACCCGATCTCTGGCTTTTAATTACATTTCTGTCTACGGCGCGCATGTATAAAGAGCGGGCTTGTGCACTCGAGTAGATCACCCTCCTTCCCCTCGAACTTCAATCTTCCCACTCAGAAACTCCCGTGCGGACCAACGCGAGGGTTGCGCGTGGGATGAGCCTCTTCTGTCGACCTTGCAAGCCATCGGACTTAAGCTCGGTACTTCGTCGTCAACAATTCGTTCTCGTTCTTACTCGTACGTGGCCACTCGACTCGTTACATCACTGTCCCTCTCAGCTTGCTACTCGTCGCCTACTCCAGCAACCCTTGAGCATCGATTCACGCATTTCCTGCCCACACCTGGAGCGACCGGCAGACATTGTACGCGCGAGTGGTCTATTCGTGAGACAGCCTGTCCCAGCTGCAGTCGCAGGGAGGACATTGAGCGCAGCGGAGTTGGAAGATGGGACGAAAGAGGGCGGATTCGGCCGAGAGGCATGGATGCCATGAGGCATGGATGCCATGAGGCATGGGCGCCTCAACACAACTGACTCCTTTCATTGTGCCACTATCTTCTTCGCGGGTGCCCGCTGGGCAGCGCGCCCTCTTCGCCTCTCTTCCAGTCTGCGTTACTCATGGCTACTTTTCTGCAAGGCCCGAGCGACCGCGACGGCGCGTTCTTCCAGGACGCGCAGTTTGAACCTGACCAGACTTGGAAGAACGACCTCCGTCGGCGAATTTCAGAAGGGCTGCAGCACCTTGTCGATGAAGCAAGAAAAGACTATGCCACACGCTGCATTCAAAAACCTTCTAACGATTACGACCACGCTACCAATGAGAACGTTAAACAAACATATGAAGTAACGATGACCCGCATCCGCCGAACGGCGCAAGAACAGTTCGACGCGGAGATGGAGCACGAGCGACAGCTGCGAAAGCTTGCCGCGGGTGTTCCTTTGGACGAGGGTTGGTCAGAGACGCTGCTGCGCGAGCAGCAAGGCATCTTGAACGCTATGCGCAGGACGACAAAGACACAAGATCGCGTGCCTTCGCGTCTTGCCTTTGGAGGAAGCATCAACGCCGCCGCCGGACCATCGCGAGTTGGCCTTGAAGGATACGCCGCTGGCGATGGTTCCTCCTCTGCAAGGTACGATTCTGCCAGCGCAGCCTACGACGATACGGCGCGATACTCTCGGTGGACCCGGAGTATGCAGCCGGCGCAGCCCCAGCCCGAATGGCCCGTCCGGCGCGATGGTAAAGGGCAGCCCTTTATCAGCGCAGATTAGCATCTGACCACGTTTTGGGCAGGTGAGCCGCCGCGCGGCGACGCAGATCCTCTGTCGGCGCTTGAGCGGTGGATGCCTCGGTGGGGCGAACCCTCCGGCCCTCCGCCCAACGTTCTGAAGAACCCGTCGAAGCTCGGTCGTGTGCACTTCCCCGTCGGCGACCTTGAGAACGGCTCACAGACGCCGCGGCGTGCGGGCAAGCAGATCGCGACTGCCCCCGAGGACGATGGGCCAGGCCCGGACGACCTGCGCGCCTTCCTCGCCAACGCCGAGATGCAGCTCGCGATGGGCGATGACGCACAGCGCGCGCAGCAGCAGCCATTCCCGCAGCAGATCCCGGTGCACTTTGCGCACGTCCCACACCTGTACGATCGAGCACAGTCCGTCACGCCCAAACCTACCGTGCGGCCGGTTCCCCGCATGGCATCGAAGCTCAGCAACGAGGTTGAGGGTGCTGCTAGAGCAGAAGTCGCCAAAGTCGGACGAGATGGTCGTCATCGCGTCTGATGAGGGTGACAGCGACTGGGAGGCGTCGGGCTTCGACAAGGACGAGCTCGAGCGGATGATCGAGACGGAGAGGAACAACCTGCATAGCGAGACCTCGACTGTTGTCCCTGAGCTTTTCCAGCCCGCTGCACCGCCCGCTGAGGAGCCTGCTGTGGAGGACGCGCCGGTGCCGGGTGCGTTCTCCGAGGAGCCTGAAGAACCCAAGACGAAGGCGAAGGGCGGGAAAGCTAAGAAAAAAGAGGAAGCTAGACGCAAGGAAGAAGATGCCAGGCGAAAGGTTGAGGAGGCCAAACGCAAGGAACAGGAAGCGCGACTGAAGGAGGAGGAAGCGCGACGGAAGGAGGAGGAGAAGCGCAGGATGGAGGCGGAGAGGCGCAGGGTGGAGGAGGAGAAGCGCAGGGTGGAGGAGGCAAAGCACAAGGAAGAAGAGGCGAAGCGGAAGAAGGAGGCGGAGGCGACGAAGAGCAAGCCGGTGACGGCGCAGGCACGCCGGGCGGCAGTGGCAGAAGAGAAGAAGAAGGCCGAGGCGCAGCGCAAGCTAGAGGCGGAGCGGCGGCGGCTGGAGGAGGCGAAGCGCGCTGAGGAGGAGCAGCGCGCGGAAGAGGAGCAGAGGCGAGCCGAGGAGCAGAAGCGGCGCGACGCTGAGGCACTCGAGCAGAGGCTAGGGAAGGACAAGCTCGCGGCGTTCATCAAGCAGCAGGAGGCCCGGAACAAGGCCGAGATGCTCCGCAAGCCCGAGGACAAGCAGCGTGCGGTTGAGGAGGAGCGTGCGCGGCAGCGGGAGCTCGAGAAGAAGCGGCTGGAGGAGGAGCAGCGCAAACAGGACGAGGCCGCTCTCGCGGAGAGGATCGGGAAGGAGAAGCTAGAGGCGTTCATGAAGCAGCAGGAAGAAGTGCAGCGCAGAATGGAGGGCCGACCGCGTACCGATAGCCTGAGCCGTACGTCGTCGGCGGAGCCTGTCAAGCCATCCATCCCCGCTGCGAAGGACCAGAAGGATGCTCCGAAGAAGGCCTCTGAGCCGCAGCAAAGGAAACGCACTGTTACTTTCGCTGAAGAGGACTCGAAGGACCGAGAAGCGCGGCTCGCCGCTGTGGAAGACATGCACCGTCGCCGCGAGGACGAGCTGCGCGCCCGCGAAGAGGAGCTGCGCCGGCGCGAGGACGAGCTGCGGCGCCGCGAGAGCGAGGCGCACGTGCGCGAGGGCGAGGACAGGAAGCGGAAGCCAGGTGCGCCGCAGACGAAGGCGGACGAGCTGCGCGTGAAGGAGCGGCAGCTCGCCCGACAGGCAGAGGAAAACCAGAAAAAGGAGCAGGAACTCCGCAGACGCGAGGACGCTCTGCACCGCCGCGCCGAAGACATACTTTCTAAAATGAAGGCTCAGCAGGAAGAGTTCCGCCGCGAATGCCTCATGATGGGCATGCCCCTCTCGAAGTGATACGTGAGTGGCCGAGTGTCAGGTATACAGACGGGCTGCTGACTTGCATGACCGCTTCCAGCTCAATATCGATACCCGACACGCGCCGTAGGCGTAACACACCACCTAGAGTTCGTATATTTATTCTGATACCAACCGTCTTACCATTTTCTTTCCCGATCTCTTTTTGTCTCTCCCAAACAACTTCACGACGCCGGCATACGCTACTACAGATACCTAATTGTCTCCGTCATCGCAACGTCTGGCTGTCACGATCTCCGTTATACCTCTCCTGCTTCCTCTCTCTGACTGTAGCGTACACTTTCCCTCAATCTCTGGCCTCACGTTATCTCGTCTCGCCTGTGTTCGCGTCTCCTCTCCTGCGACTGCTGCATCGTTGTTGTAGTATACTGCTGTGCTCGCTTGTCACTGCTCTCACGTTTTCCTCTTTAGTCCCGTACTCGATGATGTGGATAGACAGCCTGTGTTCTTCTGGGATCCGGACTATGAATATTTATTTATTTAGGGCACTTCGTCGTAGTTTGCCATCACCGTGCCTATGTTCTCCTGTTCCGCCCTGTTTGCAATCGCGGACGCGATGGCAACGTCCTGGACGCCAACGCCGACCGACTTGAAGATGGTCACGTCTCCGGCGTTCCGTATCTCGCTCATGACCTCTGGTCGCGCGACCCAAGCGGTGCCATACGTCGTCTCGACGCGCTGGACCAGTTCCCCAACTTCGATGAGGTTGCTCGGTTGAGATTGAGCTGCGATCAACTCGCCAGCTTCAAGCTGTGATGACACTTCAGTTTCAGTCGCCATTGCAGCACTCAACATTGCTAGGTGCGTACCAGACATGCCTCGCGAGAGTCCACCACCACTTTGCCTGCACGTTTGACTAAATCGGTCTCAACTTCATGCCTGTATGAGGCCATCAGCGCGTCGTCGGGGAGGGAGGGCACACTCGTTTTGCGTACATTTGGGGGGTATAGGAGCCGATGAGACACAGGTGCGCTCCAGGCTTCACATACGCGGAGGGAAAGAATGGGGTGGTAGAGGATGTTGCGGTGATGATGAGGTCAGCCTCTTCTATAGTCCGGTGGAAAGAGGCATCTGACGTATCTTGAGGGAATGCCCTGGCCACGAATTGGACTGCTTGATAGTCTTCCTTCGCTTTCGAGACGAGTTTCGTGAGCCGTTCGTTGACAGAACGATTGAAGACCGTGCACAACGTGATTGATGCGTAGTGCTTGCAGAAGAGGGAGAGGTGGGCTGCGATCTGGGCGCCGGCACCGAAGGCTACGAGCTTCTGAGGCTGCGCGTCGGGGGGCAGGAGCATCCGCGTAGCGAGCAGCGATCCTAAGTGGAGTTGCAGTACTCAATCATGGAGCTACATCCAAGAGGCAAAATACTCACCTGCGGCATTCCTGAGGGCGGTCAGCTGCCGAGCGTTGACTACCGTTCGAACCGCCCCCGACGATTCGCCAAGAACGAGAGTGGTCCCAGGTAGCCCCGCTGCTTTCACATAGTGTGGTGCCGTGGACGTGGGGACGGAGACCACTTTGATGGCAGTACCAAACGGCTCGATGCGAGAGGGCATGAACAGCGCGGTGTGGTTTGTGACCGGTACAGAGGTGCGATGTGGTTGATGGATGGCTCGGGCGGGGCTGCCGGCTTCCTCTCGAGTGGACAAGCTATGGAAGACCTGAGCCATAAGGTCAGTCAGCTCCAGTGGGTCGAATGTCGCGGTGATCCGCGCGACATCTGTTGCAGATACAATCCGGAGCGACATAGGTGAGCCTGAGCCGAGCCTGAGCTTCAAGCCGGTGGATGTACTAGGCAATGCTGTCGGGTACCAGTTCACAGCCTAACTAAATGCTCTGTATGGCTTGCGACAAACGTTGGTTAAAGTGTAGGAATAAATTATAAGCGGCTACAGAACTAGGAGGAGTCACGGTTGTGGCTGGCCACAGGCCGATAAGCCGTATAAGGCAAGCGTAGTGTTCGTCAACAGTACTTGTTCGCTCGCAATGGGTTTACTATGCAGCAACACTTCTGTATCACACACGATCAGGGTTTAAACATACGCTGAGCACCGCATCAACCCGAAGGGATGCGGCACTACAAACTATGTTGCTATATCAAGACGAGAGCGCGAGAGACAAGACCACAAACACCAGTATGACGAACTGTCCCAACAAATCCCGACAACCAAAACCAGTAGACTACAAGTAATGTACAATAACTTACATCTGACAGAGATACGACGGGGGGAGTTCAGCCGAGCTCCAGGGTGACTACTGCGTCTTCCGTAGGGCAGCCGTGCCATTCGACTCAAAGTGGAGCATGGTCGCTCTTCGCCGGAGGAGACCGCATCCTGCGTTTCGACGATACTTCGTCCAAGTCCTCGATATTGATTGCGGCCTCGCGGGCGCTTCCTATCGCAGGGGCGGGTTCTGACCTTGCCCTAGGCGGCGGCATCGAGGGTGCCGACCGAGAAGGCGCAGGACGAGGGCTCGTCACTGCGCTCCCGTCGCTGAGCCTGCGCCGCAGGACCCTGCGGCCCTCTGTTGATGGGACGGCCTCAGCCTCTTCCTGGGGCTCTTCCTCCCGCGTACGCTTCGTGCCGCGGGTCGGGGAGTCCGGTGTCGGTGCCGAGGCCAGGGCCGGGGCCGGGGGCTGCGATGGCTCAGCAGCGGGCGAGGGACTACCCACGTCCGATCCCGCCGCGTCCCCCAGCAGCGACCGCGCGTCTTCCTCACTGTNGGTTCCATATGGGGTCCGGTCCCCCCTGGCGGTTCCACCGTTGGGCGCGCTCCAGGTCGTCTGCGCCGTAGAAGGCGTATTCGCGCCGGAGCGGGCGCCGCGGCGGGTTGGAGCTGGGCTGGGGGTTCGCGCTCCCTAGGATGCGCCGTGTCAGCACGGGAGCGTGGCGGAGACGGGATTGGTGAGTGCATACCTCGTGGCGCGTCGGCCTCTTGGGTGGCATGGGCGCGTGGTGGCGACTGGACCTGGGTTCGCTGGCTGCCCCTTGCAGCCTGCCCACGACGAGGCAAGGCCCCCGCATCTGCATAGAGACACTAGTGAGAAGCGTGGTAGGGCGTAGCAGACGGGAGAACTTACGACGCGCGTTCGCTACTTGACTTGCGGTGAATCGATCGAGGGCCAGCGCTGCTTCGTTCTGCCAAACAGCGGCAGACCCGGAGGTAGTTAGGTACCGGAGGGCTGTGGCGAGGGAGGTTCGGAGGGACCCGGTCAGGAGGCCCCAGTTGAAGGTGCGCAGGCCATCTGGAGGTGTGGCGCACGTGTCTCTCAGAACACGGTGCCGCGTAGCGGGCAGTAGGGGACGTACCATGGTCATCGCTATCAGTTCCGCTGTTGTTCCTATTGTGCGAGCTGGAGCCTGTATGATTGTTTGGATTGCGCGGCTCGCGGTCACGGTTGTTGTTATTGTTTCCACCATTGGTGCTTTGCGACGGCATCTTCGACGATCAAAGACGGGAGATGTGTGAGATGAGTGGCGCGCAAGTGGGATGGGTTGCTGGTGTGCAGAGGTGAGGGGAACGGGGACACCTGTGCGGCACATTTTATACAAGTTACGCCACCGACGCTTTGACCCTACGCTTTGGTCAGGCGCCCGCTTTCGGTGGCGTTGAACGCGTGTTCACCATGCGTCCTGGCCTGAGCGGCGAGAAGTCAGTGAGTGGCAGTGCTTTGAGAAGGGAGCACCCAACATCGTGTGCGGCGTGGCAACGCTTTGACGCGTCTGAGCGGCGGTACTGACACTCGTTATGCGGGGGACTGAGAACTCAGGCACCTTGCGGCGGGGAAGGACGGGCTGCAGTGCCTCTGTTGTTCCCGAATACCACGAGCCCAGGCCGCAAGGAGTGCCGCTCGTTGAGAGTGGTGTTGATCACGGCGACCCAGGTCATCATGGTGACAGGCGCCTGCCCTAATGTATTCAGTAGAAAGCTAGAGGCAGCCCGAGCACCCAATCCGTTCATACAAGAGAGGAGATGAGTTGCGTATGCCTCTGGGGAGCCCGAAGGGCCATCCCTCGCTTTATAACTGAGAAATCGTTATGGTACTCACTGATTCGCAAGGGGCTGTCCGCCGGACGCTTTGAACTCAAACCATGTATAGCTCGCTGTACATCCACCACACAGTAGCCTCGTGTTGTGGTGCTGTGCGCGACTGGCCTCTTCGCTTTGGCCTTCGCAGTTCGCACCTAAGTCCACGGTGAACTCTGCTTAACGTTGAGAATATGTACGAGAACCAAAGTGACAGCAGCGACTAGTAGATAGAATGGTTTCGGCCCAGTATACACAGATCTGAACGTCTGAGAAAAGCAGGTTGGGCTGTGCGGAAGCGTCGAAGGGGATCCTCGCCTGTCACGACCGCGTGACACAACGCGTCAAGCTGTGACGATTCAAGGCGGGGGCGTGACAGGACGGTGGGCGGCGGCGAAGCTGACGCTTAACTTGACCAGAACGCCTGCCTCCTCACACAAAATACACAACTCCCCGTCCATTTGGCCTCTCTTCTCTAGTCTTTTATACCAGAAATGTCTAACACTATTGCGCTGTAAGTCTGGCCGGTTGTACAGCAGCAAAAAACCGGCTCATCACCCCTGCAGGTACCCGCTCTCCAATTTCACTTTCAGGTGCACCTCATTGTCTGAATGCCTATGCGTCTCTTTGCTGAACAATGCACAGTACGAAGGAAGCACAACCAGAGGAAGACCCTTCGGTCTCGGCACGACTTCAGCGTCTCCAGAACAACTATGAAGATTTTGGCATGCGCCGAACGGTCGAGGGCATCTTGGTTGTGCACGACCATGGCCACCCGCATATACTCATGTTGCAGATTGCAAATGCGTTTTTCAAACTGTGAGTATTCCATTCCATCGCTGAATGCTTCATGATACCATACTGCGTGTCCCAGACCGGGAGACTACCTGAAGCCTGGCGAAGACGAGATCGAGGGATTGAAGAAGCGTCTCGACGACCGGCTTGCACCGCCTGCGGAATCCAAGCAGTTCAACTCGTCGCACGGTGTAGACAATGAGTGGGAGATCGGCGACTGCCTCGCGCAGTGGTGGCGTCCGAACTTTGAGACCTTCATGGTGCGTGGCCCCTTCTGTCGCTCTGCGCCGTGGGTGTTCGATACAGGGTTCTCATGGCCACCGTGTACATATCTTTTCGTCTTACAATGTGTAGTATCCCTTCATCCCCGCACATATCACTAAGCCGAAGGAGTGCAAGAAGCTTTTTCTCGTCCAGATGCCCGAACGAAGTGCGTCGTCCACCGCCCCGCTCATGCGTAATGTCGGATCTACTCACGAACGCAATCACTCGTGTCCCCATCACTTGTCTGTTACCTCCAGAGGTCCTCGCAGTTCCCAAAAACATGAAGCTACTGGCGATTCCCCTGTTTGAGCTGTATGATAATGCCGCTCGGTACGTGCAATCATGCGTTTGCTGTGTTCTATTTGCGTCTGACAACGTTGATGCAGATACGGGCCCCAACTTTCTGCCATCCCTCATCTCCTCTCTCGGTGCGTCGCATATTTTGACGTCTTCTGATTCCTTCGTTGAGTCCTTGATCATATGCAGTTACAACTTCATTTACCAGTAGTTGCTTCGCGGAACGGTACACTGCATGCCATCTCTGTCGTCTAGATCCGTCTGTTTTCCTTAGCTGTCGCCACGTCATGAGTAATACACCACACCGTTGATCGCATTGTAGCATCAAATCCGAGTCAAGTACGCGGTATACTGTAGCTGAAGCAACGCAACGAATCGGCACGTGATCGTGCGAAGCGCCGGACATAGGCAACGAAAAGCCTCGGGACATGGGACAGTGTCGACGCAACATAGAACATAGGCAACAACCAACATCTTGCAAGTTGTTGTCAAAAATGACACTCCTCCTGTCGCTTGTAGGAGGTCAACAACAAGAACAACAACCCGCCATATCACCCAGGGACACAATTCAACAAAATTCTGAATCTTTTCACCTTTTCCCGCTGTCTTTGGGCACTTGTTTTCACGCTGACACCAGGCAACGGATCCGGACCCCCTGGGAGACGGGACAATCATCGACATAGGCAACGGCAACGTACCCCTTGGGACACGGGACATTGCCTAAGGTCGTGACACTACAGTATAGCGACCGCCCTCTCCCCATACTCCGAGCGCAACGGTATGCTCGGCCTGAGTTGTTAGTACGTGTATATTGCTGTCGCTCATCTCCAACGCGAGGCTGACGGTACCATTCAGTTTTGTCCAGCGACGTTTTCCATGCAGATCGTGACTTCCAGTCTAGTCCGGGTCTACTAGTACTGTCCCCGCCGCCAGTCGCATTCGTGATGGCCCCAGACCCAACCGTGATGGCATTGGTTTAAGTATCTCAGCTAGGCAACGCGTCTTCCTCCAGGTCTCGCTGTGCGAACCATCGTCTATCCTTCGCGCGATTGCTCCCCTCATTCCTACAATGGCGCTGACGTTCTCCACTCTTCTGCTAGTGAGCTGCCTTGCAGTGCGCGCCCACGCACATGGGTACGTCAGCAACGTCACCGTGGACGGGGCCATGTACCCCGGCAACGCGCCGGGCCGCAACACAGGTTCGCTCGGCCTTCTCAGCTCCTTCGATGACACGTACCGAATGGCTGACGCGACCCCCGGCAGTTTCCAGCCCCATCCGCACGGTTGCGACCGACGGCCCGGTGACGAACGTCTCCGACATCGACCTCGCCTGTGGGGTCGGCGCGCTCGTGGCGCCCGTGGATGCGCCCGCCTACCCGGGGAGTACGGTCAACTTCACGTGGGTGTCTGGGAGTGGCGGAAACGTAGGTGCCCCCCATCATGATCGTGCTTTATGGGCCAATATGGCTCAGTCGCTCCAATGTTGGTAGTGGCCGCACGAGGTCGGGCCGGTCCTGACGTACATGGCGTCCTGCGGGAACGCGACGACCTGCGTGGGGTTCAACGCGTCCGGCGCGGAGTGGTTCAAGATCGCCGAGGACGCGAGGCAGGCGGGCAATGCATTTTGGGTGCAGCAGCTCATCAGTGGGTTCCCTCCGACTTGATTGGCCTCTTGGTGCTAAGTGCGTGCTAGTGGAGGGCGACAATTACAACGTGACGATCCCCGTGGGGCTTGCGCCAGGAGCGTATCTGTTGCGGAACGAGGTCAGTAAACCCATTTGCATACCGAGCTGACGCGGGCCGCTAATGTGCGCGTACTGCAGTTGATAGGCCTGCAAAACGCGATGGCACCCGGCGGCGCCGAGTTCTTCCCGTCCTGCACCCAGCTTCGGATACTGGGGAACGGAACCGAGGTCCCCGCGCCGAACAGCACCGTTAGCTTTCCGGGGGCGTACAATGACACCGATCCTGGCATTCTCTTCGACGTACGTCATTGACTCGCTCTTGTCCGAACACGGGCTGATGCGGCGGGTCCCGATGTGCGTCTTAGGCGTATACGAATCCCGACACGCCATATGTCATACCGGGACCGCCATTGGCGACGTTCGTCAATATGACCGACGGGACGAACATCATTACTTCTCAGCCAGGTTCGTCTACCCAGCTGATGAGCAGCGCTGTTCCGTCTCCGTCATCCGCATCCGCGCCGCCCTCCGTAGCGTCTGTTCCGCCCTCTGCATCGTCCACCGCGTCCCATGCGCCTCAGTATCAGCAGCCGACCGCAAGTGTCAGCACACCCCCTAGCACCGCCTCCTTGTCAACGCAGCCAAGTGCTACGCCCTCACCTGCGAACCAAGGAGAGATGCCAGTCATGGCTCCAGGACCTGCCCTTGTGCATTATCCAGCCGGGCAGTTGCTCATACCTATGGTCGACGCGATGCCCCTGGAGCCTGTACGGCTGGAACGGAGGGTGCAACGGAGGCATAGTAGGATTATGCGCAGACAAGTACACCACTGAGCTGGATCTGCGTGCTGATGATTGGCTTTCCAGTCCGTCTATAATGGGTCTCTATGTGGGTTGGGTAACGATAACTTGAACCGACACGGCGTGAAGTTGTTAACCAATCTCTGACAATTGCAAGGTCTGTTATGGGCTGGTATTTTCCTCTTGCCGTTTGTACCGCTGAGTAGCAAATAGGCTCCGGACGTTCGGCCCGAAAGAGTATCCGTTCCCTCGCTGTCATGGTGTCCGTCAAGAGTCAAGACATCCATTGTTTGCAAGGTTCTCATCAGGTCACGACTCACATATCATGAGGCTTACTAACGACTCACGTTGTCAACCATCCTCTTCCTCGACCCCGAAACGCGAGCTCTCTGCCAATTGACTGGTACGCTGACTTACACTCACAGGCAGGCCCAACGCGCAAGACTTTCCCCAAATGGACGTCGTAGCCCAACTGAAAGACACTGCAATCCCAATGGTTATGATACCTAGTGCGTATCTGGCTCTGGAAGGCTCGAATAGGCTCAGGATATCTGCCGAACGGCTGATTTCGTCGCCCATATAGCGTTGGACGCATTTGTGCCCCTCTTGGAGAAACACAGGGCTGAGATCGAAAGAACCCAATGCAAGACATTCCAGTATGGTATCACAGAAAGGCACCAGGCAAGTAATCGTGCCAGTAGTTGGGTTTACGAATCATCAGACACCGTACTACGGACTCGTCCACACAGCTCGACGTCTACTATCCCCCGACGGAAGCCATCCCAGCCGGCGGGAAAGTCCCCGTACTTCACTTCTTCTATGGAGGAAGCTTCGTCAGCGGTGAGCGCAGACTCGCCCCGCCGTACGATCTTTCATACGCAAGCACTGGCGCGTTCTTCGCGAAGCGAGGGTAAGCACTTCCCGTCTAGCCTCGTGCGCACTCTGGCACCGCAAGCCACGACAATCTGATCTGATCACCACACGTTTCATAGGATCCTCACGATCATAGCGGACTATCGTCTAGTGCCGCATGTCAAGTACCCCGAGCCCGTCGAGGACGTGCGCGATGCTATTGGCTGGGTAGTCAACAACGGTGACCACATCACACGCGAGACGAACGTCCGAGCAGACTTCGACAACATCTTCGTGCTGGGCCACTCCGCGGGGACGATCTACACTGCGACGCTGCTTTTGCACCCTACTCTATTGACGCCGCAGCTCCGCTCGCACATCCGCGGCATCGTCCTCAAGAGTGGGATCTTCAGGTTCCCGCGGGACGAGCGCCACCCCCTCAAGCACACGGTGCTGCAGCTCTACGGCGACTGGGAGACGGTCGGGGCGAATATGCCGATCACGCTGCTCAACCAGGCGCCGGAGGAGCTTCTGGTGACCTTCCCGGAGGTGATCATGTTCGCGAGCGAGCGGGAGCCAGAGGAGGTCATGGCCTCGAACACGGAGCTGAGGGAGACGCTGGAGAAGAAGCTGGGGAAACCGGTTCCGCTGACCATCATGAAGGGCCATAACCATATCAGCCCGCATTGGGCGCTGTGGAGCGGGGCTGGGGAGGAATGGGGAGAGGAGGTGGCAAAGTGGGTTCATGAGAAGGTCGCGTCCGTATGAGATGGCACCCCGCTATAGGCTATCGCGCAGATCGGCGCCTGGATACTGCCGGTGGAGAAAGTGCCACGGTTCAATTGACGCTTCGCCTCAGACTTCAAGAACGTGTACTGCGGCGTTTGATCAAGTCTAGACAAATGCTGTCAGATTAGCCATGCAGTAAATGTCTGCCATTCAGCGCAGCACTTATACACCATACTCAAACGAGGTTGCTTCGAGGTACATCAAGTCGAAGCCGACGGCCCGGTGAATGAACTCGGAGCTATAGCTGGAGAGTCACATCGGTGTGCAATCGCGCATGCGAAAGAGCAGCATGAATCAGGACCAGCACTAACTTTGTGGATGGGGAAGTGCTCACGCACAGGACGCGAGCAAACTGTCACCGGACACAGTATGTAGTACTTGTCAGCTTGGTGTCACTGCCAGCGATTGCCTGGGGAAGTCCGAATCGGTACCTGCTTCTCTCGCACGTAGTACGCAGCCTACTCCCTTGATTGCTGACTATCACCTATGAAGATCTGAGGATCAGCAGTGTTCCGAGCATCTGGCAGCCCGGTATGTATCTCGCTTCGGGGTCTATCAAGCCGATCCCCTGGATCGACCTTCAATTTGTGCGTCAATCCCCAGTTCAAGACGCGTTCCTGCCAGAGCTGGAGAAGCACCGTACAGAGATCGAAGGCGTCAAGTCGAGGGCGTTCAAGTACGGTGTAACGGATCGACACGTGGTATGTCGAGACAGTTCGCTTTGCGATGATACTTACACCCGTATTGACGGAGACCCTACCGGACATCGACTCCAGCTAGACATACTCTATCCTCCAGCCGACGCACTCCCCCCATCAGGCAAGACACCAGTGCTCTTCTTCATTTATGGCGGTCAATTTCTTGAATGCGACAGCCCGGCGCCGGCTCTCGCATCCGCACAGCCTTGTGTACGCTAACACTGGCGCATACTTTGCCAAACGAGGGTGAGCCATCGTGGCATAGCGCCCTGGCCATAGATTTGACCTCACTCGGGGGAGGCAGGATCAACGTACTCCTCGTGAGCCATTCCGCGGGATCGTGTCACACCGCCACGCTCCTCCTGCACCCAACCCTGCTGCCGTCACACCTCCGTGCACGCATACGCGGCGTCATCCTCCAGGGCGGCGCGTACACCTTCGAGCGCGACGAGAGCACCAGCCCCGACGCACCGTTGTTGCAGCTCTACGGGAGCTGGGACGCTGTGGAGGCGAGCATGCCAGCGACGCTTCTCGAGCGCGCAGCAGTGGACATCCTGAAGATCTTCCCGGACGCCATCGTCACGGTGTTCGTGAGCGAGAGGGAGATAGGCGGCTTCGCCGAGGACAGTCGCTGATTCGCCGCAACTTTCGAGATGGTATGGGGAGGAGAGCGATGAAGAACCAGAACCACAATCATCTCAGCCCACACCGGACATTGTGGACCGGCGCTGGCGAGGAGTACTTAGTGGGCCGAGGACGTGACGAAGTAGATCAACGGGAGGGCTAGTAGAACCAACGCAACATATCAGGTTTTCAATCGAAATCGAAAGATTAAGACGTGAATATGATTGTACACTTAAAAGGCTTCGTCAATGACCGTGTTACTGCGCGAAGCAGCCGAGTAATAAGTCTTCTTGAAGCAACGGAAGGAAGAGCAAACCTACTGCCACGTGACACACGGATACCGCGTTGTCACGGAGGTCAGTTTGTGACGGGCACGGTAATTCCCGACGATCTTAGATCTAGACCTGTTCACGTAACGTTCGTATGCGCTGTACCATCCTTTCACAGCGTCCACTTTGGAAAGACTCACCAAGGTTTTCGATGCGATCCATGCGAGGTATAGAGACGAATGGCTTGAGGTGTGTGGACCAACTCGGAAGAATTCGAATGAGTGCTGGACTGCGGAACACCGACAGGTGCATTCGGACTCTTGGAGAGTACAGGGGGAATGCGCCATCACGATAGTGCAGAGCCGTGAAACGGAGTCAAGACGACTTGACAAACGCAACCTTCATGGGCATCTCCGGCTTGGTGTTCATATCGACGGTGGGATACTGAATACCAGCGAGGTTCCAGTAGATGTCCTTGTTGGATGGTGCGAAGGTGAACTTGGAAAACAACATGGTAAGTACGACCTCTGAAAAGTACGGATCGGTAAGCTCTTCTTCAACGCTATGTCATCGTAGTACGTACTCATCTCGAGTTGCGAGAACTTGAAGCCGATGCACGCGCGTCCGCCACCCAAGAACGTCATCCTTCGGAAAGTCAGTGTCCCCATTTTTTCAGGATTTGGTGACTGGCTAACGTACAGGTTCGAGTATACACCAGGGAGGTGGGCCTCCTTGACAGTCTCGGGAAGCGGGTTCAGCCAGCGTTCGGGCTTCCATTCCCCGGCGTCAGGGCCCCACAGCTGCGGGTTGCGGTTCGACGCCAAGAGGGCGATGTGGACGTTCGTGCCCTTTGGCACGGGGATCTCGTTGATGAGCGTGCCATCTACGCCGCGGACCGGCGCGGACAGGGGCATCACGATGTCCTCTCGGGTCTTGCGCATCAACCAAGGAACAGGAGCGTAGCTGCAGTACGCGGCCGTCAGACCACGCTGGTGCCTATGGGAAAGGACTTACAACCGGAGTGTCTCGCGACAGATCGCGTCCATGTAGGGAAGCTCGACGAGGACATCGTGCGGGATCTCCGGGCCATACTCGCGGATGGCTTCGAGGAGCTCTGCACGGAGCTTATCCTGGACGTCCGGGTGCTTCGCGAGAAGGTCGATGGTGCGTGCAAGCGCGTTCGACGTCGTGTCCATGCCGGCGAAGATGAACGTCCTATGTGCGAGCGGATGAACAACTTGAAGGCATCACAAGCAAAGAACATATGACCACGTACGCCATTTGTCCTAAGAGCTCATCTTCTGGCAACTTGTCCGCCTCGTTCGCAGCCATGTTCGCCTGCACTGGAGACAGTGTCTACGGTCAAACGTGCTCCACCGCGGTCTACCGCCGTAACGTACTCAGCTTGCTCATGACATCCTTGCCTTCGCCGATCTGGTGCATGACCGCCTCGTCGCCTTCGCGCATGGCGCGCTTCTTCTCCTCGAAGATGTGGCGCGACTGCTTGTCGATCTCGTCCGCGATCTGCCGCACTTGCTGCACATCGGCGTGCGGGATGAAGTCGAGCAGCCTGCGCCGCAGGGCGGGGGAGCCGATCTTCATAGCGTGAGGGAGCAAGAAGCGTATCAGGCGGGTGCGGGAGAGGGATGGGCTGTACCGCACGGATCGCACTGCGGGTCAGCGATGCCACAAACGAGGGAGGGACCACCCGACGCACACGAGCGCCTTGACCGCGGTGCCGAGGTTGCTGCCGACGGTGTCGTTGACGAGCGGGTCGAAGGACCAGCCAAGACCGGCTTGCCCGACGAGCTCGAGTGCAGTGCGGCCCATCCAGTCGAGCATGTCGATCTCTTGCTGGCCATCCTTGACCCGCCTCGAGATAGCCTCCTGGAGCTTCGAGGTGATAGTGTAGAAGATGGGGAGCATGTGGCGCATGTGCGCAATAGAGAACACCGGGTTCAGAAGCCTGCGTTGCCTGCGGTGACGCTCGCCCATGGTCGAGAGCAGACCATCACCTAACACGCAGTGAAATTGGCTGCAGGAGCAGTAAGTCAAATGCGGTAGCTGGCCACTCCGGTGTGCTTACGCTAGGAACTCTGGCGTCTCTTCGTAGACGTACTGATCCTTCACGACGATGCTGGATAGGGCGAGAGGATCATAGACGTAGAGTTGCCTGGTCTGCGGCAGCGATCAATATTGCGTCAACCAGAAGATGGACTAAATGACTCCTACTCCAAACATGCCATGCAATTTGACGACTGGGCCATAATCGGAGTTGATTGAATTATTAAATTCCCAACCCTTACGATTGAAGAGCTGCCTCAAGTTACCTAGGAGCACGATCCGATGAGTCCCCCCCGGTCAGTACGCACGGATGCGGTACTCACCGTATATCCAGTGACCTCGCAGAGGCCCCGGAATGTTATCTAAGGGTGAGCGGACGACATAGTTCTTCAGTATACTGATGACGGTGTAGGCCGCCCCGACAAGTACTACGAACGCCGCGACGCGTAGGACACTGAGGAAGATACCCATTGTCAACAAAGACGAAGCGAGAGGGAAGGATGCCGATCAGTTGGGAACATGCGCACGGAAGAGCCTCGTTATATACGTGCCGGTCAAACGACTCGGAACGAGGCCGACGGAGATCCCATGCTACGTCAACCGGCGCTGTGCCATACCGCCGTGCAACAGGATCGACCTATCGGTTATCTGCAAACGACTTGCGGCCTTCCCCGCAGTACAATACAACCGATACGACGGTAGCCCTGTGTCCGGGCGGATTTTCCCCACAGCATGGGCGTGACCATCGCGTGCGGTCACGCTGGCGGACGTAACGTTTTCGCGAGTAACACTTAAACAGTCATCCGGACGATCGTTCCGTGAGTGTCGGAGTGTTAGGATTGCCAGGACTCTCACTGTGCGGAATGTCCTCTCTATCATGGTGTTAGTAGTACTGCAATGCGACACGTCCCTCTATGATTCACTAAATCTCGAGGTCATCATTAGATCGACGTCAGTAACTACGCCTCTACAGCGCACGTTACGACTCGCAGACCTACCGAACAACCCACAGACAGCCAAACGACGCGGTAGCGTAAGTCGTGTTCTACTACATTCATACGCGCTATAATCTAGTACTACACACTCCCGTAGCGCTCATGCATGAGTACTAAAACGCATACGTCCATATCAAAATTGCTACGTCTGTAATTGCAGGCGCCTTCGCTGCCCTAGGCGATTTGATGGGTAAGGCACAGATGCATTCATAAGCAGGACGGCCTGACTAAAGAGTATATGGCTTACGCACAGGGTTACGTGATGAATTCCTGTCTTGAAGCGCTGACCAACCTGGCTCCCGAGGTCGCAGCCGTTATGTCAAGGTCTATAGGCTGCTCGATGTGCGGCTCGTAGAGGTGGGTGCGCTCGACCCATATTGTAAGCCATAATTTTCAGACACTGTCCACTCTGCCAGTGGGAGGTATATTAAATGACGCACAGACTGCAGCCAACGCTTTCCTTCACCCCGGCAAAGCACCATGGTCCTCGCAAACCCACGCGCTCTTTTGGTTGCTGTGGCTCTCTTGAGCTTTCCTTCCGCGACTTTTTGCTGGTCCTCCCCACCCAATGCAACCACTCGCAACGGCACATATGCAGGCCGTTACAATGCGGAGTACGATCAAGACTTCTTCCTCGGTATACCATACGCCCAGCCGCCCGTCGGGGACCTGCGGTTCGCCAACCCTCAGTCGCTCAATAGCTCCTTTGACGGCATTCGATATGCTACGGAGTACAGCGCTCAATGCGTAGGCTACGGGGTGGGTACCGAATGTCAGTGGATTGTTAGCGACTGGGAGTGCTCATGATCCATCGTAGTACGACCCATGGGGAGTCCCGCCGTGGGATCACAACCTCAGCGAGGATTGTCTGTATCTGAACGTCATCAGGCCTGCCAACTACTCAAGCTACAATGAACCACTGCCAGTGGCAGTGTGGCTATATGTGCGTACAACTTATATATAGGCTCCGTGCGCCCCGTGCTTACTACTCATGAATGTACAGGGAGGTGGTTTCTGGTCCGGCGGCACAGCGGATCAGCGTTACAACCTATTATTCACCGTCCAGAACAGCGTCAACATAGGCAAGCCATTTATCGGCGTATCATTCAACTATCGCCTCTCCGCATGGTATGTAGTATGCCCTGTCAATCCGTAATCCCAGTGTTCATCCGGTTGCAGGGGGCTTCTGGCGTCAAGTGCGCTTGCCGAAGAGGGTACAAGCAATATGGCCCTTAGAGACGAGCGACTAGCTCTACATTGGCTACAGGAGAATATCGGCGCGTTCGGGGGTAAGTTAATTGTCCCTCAAGCCACTGCTACTGCCGCTTACGATAAGTCACAGGCGATCCAGCGAAGGTTACCCTCTGGGGTAAGTTTCTAAGCGTCATTGCAAAATGGGCACATATGCTCACCTTGTAATCATGCAGGCGAGAGTGCCGGTGCCATGTCGATCGGGTTCCATCTCGTGGCGTACAACGGTCGGGACGACAAGCTCTTCCGGGCTGGGATCATGGAATCGGGGAACACCGTTCAGTGCGACCCTCAGTGGAGCGCGGAGCACTTTGACAGTCAATATCAAGCCATCGTTGACTCCGCAAACTGCACTGGCGTACCCGATGTCCTCGGCTGTCTCCGCCACGCCCCCTTCGAGGTTCTCAACGACGCGATCAACACCACGACCGCTACGGCATGGCGCCCTGTGCTTGACGGCGACTTTCTGCCTGATTATGGAAGCAAACTGCTCGCGGCCGGGAAGTACGTCCACGTCCCTATCATCTCAGGTGCCAACGACGCCGAAGGAACGCTCTTTGGACCCACTGGAATCAATACATCCGAACAATTCTCCACTTATCTGCAGGGTGAGGCGATCCGCTGAGTAGAGGATGCAGTTTGATTGACTGACGTTGGATGACCTGCGCTACAGAGGGGAGCAATTCGGGGACCACTACGAGCACTTCGGGGATCATTAAGTTCCCGGAGTTGTCTGCCGACCAAGCCGAACTGGTCATGAAGGGCTACCCTGATGATCCCTGTGAAGGTGTCCCGAGCGACCTCGGCTGTGAACGCCTGTACGATTCTCACGGCCTACAGTAAGACATTTTGCCCTCTTCACCCGCCACCACTCACACCGAGCTCCAGGTTCCGCCGCACCTCCGCCTACACCGGCGAAATCGTAGTACGACCCATGGGGAGTCCCGCCGTGGGATCACAACCTCAGCGAGGATTGTCTGTATCTGAACGTCATCAGGCCTGCCAACTACTCAAGCTACAATGAACCACTGCCAGTGGCAGTGTGGCTATATGTGCGTACAACTTATATATAGGCTCCGTGCGCCCCGTGCTTACTACTCATGAATGTACAGGGAGGTGGTTTCTGGTCCGGCGGCACAGCGGATCAGCGTTACAACCTATTATTCACCGTCCAGAACAGCGTCAACATAGGCAAGCCATTTATCGGCGTATCATTCAACTATCGCCTCTCCGCATGGTATGTAGTATGCCCTGTCAATCCGTAATCCCAGTGTTCATCCGGTTGCAGGGGGCTTCTGGCGTCAAGTGCGCTTGCCGAAGAGGGTACAAGCAATATGGCCCTTAGAGACGAGCGACTAGCTCTACATTGGCTACAGGAGAATATCGGCGCGTTCGGGGGTAAGTTAATTGTCCCTCAAGCCACTGCTACTGCCGCTTACGATAAGTCACAGGCGATCCAGCGAAGGTTACCCTCTGGGGTAAGTTTCTAAGCGTCATTGCAAAATGGGCACATATGCTCACCTTGTAATCATGCAGGCGAGAGTGCCGGTGCCATGTCGATCGGGTTCCATCTCGTGGCGTACAACGGTCGGGACGACAAGCTCTTCCGGGCTGGGATCATGGAATCGGGGAACACCGTTCAGTGCGACCCTCAGTGGAGCGCGGAGCACTTTGACAGTCAATATCAAGCCATCGTTGACTCCGCAAACTGCACTGGCGTACCCGATGTCCTCGGCTGTCTCCGCCACGCCCCCTTCGAGGTTCTCAACGACGCGATCAACACCACGACCGCTACGGCATGGCGCCCTGTGCTTGACGGCGACTTTCTGCCTGATTATGGAAGCAAACTGCTCGCGGCCGGGAAGTACGTCCACGTCCCTATCATCTCAGGTGCCAACGACGCCGAAGGAACGCTCTTTGGACCCACTGGAATCAATACATCCGAACAATTCTCCACTTATCTGCAGGGTGAGGCGATCCGCTGAGTAGAGGATGCAGTTTGATTGACTGACGTTGGATGACCTGCGCTACAGAGGGGAGCAATTCGGGGACCACTACGAGCACTTCGGGGATCATTAAGTTCCCGGAGTTGTCTGCCGACCAAGCCGAACTGGTCATGAAGGGCTACCCTGATGATCCCTGTGAAGGTGTCCCGAGCGACCTCGGCTGTGAACGCCTGTACGATTCTCACGGCCTACAGTAAGACATTTTGCCCTCTTCACCCGCCACCACTCACACCGAGCTCCAGGTTCCGCCGCACCTCCGCCTACACCGGCGACGCGGTCTTCATCGCCAACCGTCGCTTGCAGTGCCAGACATGGGCAGCCAGTGGCACGCCTGCGTACTGCTTCCGCTTCAACACGCGGGTGAGCGGCAGGTCCCTAGTTGACGGACCTACGCACTACGACGACATCGCGTTCGTGTTCGACAACACCCACGGATACGGCTACCTCGCATCGCCGAACCCGTTCCAGGACGAGCCCCAAAGCTACTACGACCTCGCGCGGCTGATGAGCAGCTCGTGGGCGAGCTTCATACATGATCTAGACCCGAACAGCTTTAGGCTGAACGATACCGTCACGCCGCTGTGGCCCGTCTACAGTAACGATGACCCGCGGGACATAGTTTGGGATGAAGACGTGCCGGGCTCTGCGTACGTGGAACCTGATACGTTCCGTTCCGAGGGGATAGCAATTATCAATTCGCTGAATGATGTCTTCCTGCGCTAATGTAGGCGCGTTGCCAACGCACACTGTTTGTACCGTACATGCATCGTGGCGGGTAGTGACGCTACCGTATCGCTAGGCATGAAGTGATTTGTCCTTCAAGTCTGGTGTCGTATTATAGGCATTCTAATATAGACTCGGATCTGCAGCTGTAACTACATTCGTTGAACGTCGTTCTTTTTGGGCCGCACATCTTCGCACAGGACAGGATCTCCGATTGACAGGCCGGATACTTTGTGGTGATCGACACTCCAAGACAAGGTGCTTTCGTACACTTGGCAGACGCAGGTAGTCCTATGCCAGCAGTGCGTGCGAGAGAAAGTAGTTGTGATTTATTGTGAGCTAGTATTGCATTCGGTGGCGACAAACTGTGAGGTTGCCATTTGACTAACTACAGCTTGAGTCCTGCGCAACTTGAAGCATTATCAGACGGGCCGCACACACAGACCTGCACGGGAATGAATGCATTTATATGATGTCATCTGCGACCTCTATGTCATGAGGCATTGCACGACACTACACTACATTGATTCAACGGTGTGCCCGAGGATACAATGACCAAACTTGAACATAACACTGGCACTTCACTATCCCTACAAATGTCCAATACATAGGAAAGCGACGTCCCCCGCAATTCGAAGACAGAGTTTATATAGACCCATCATAAGGTATGATGTTCACCTGTACAGGGTAACAGGTGCTGTAGTTGTAGTTTCTGTTGCCGTCCGCGGCCTCGTACACAAGGACCGTGTTCAACTTAGGCCACGACGTCGTGGCTTTGCACAAGGAGAAATGATCCGCGTCGTTATTCACGGCGAGGACAGCATACTCTTGACCATCATTTGCCTACGCAGAAACCGTCAGCAATAAAGACACAGTATATGGGGCGGGTACGTACAGCGGCACAGTAGATGGGGTCAGGGGTGGGGTTCGACTGCTCGACGGTGACCCAGAACGTGACCTCGTCGCCGGACGCGACCTCATGGTCGTACGCACCGAGGCCGTGCTCGTTGGGGCCAGGGATGGGGTACAGTGCACCGTCCGAAAGCGTGAAGTACGGCCACTCGTTTGATTGCCATGCAGCGTATGTCTGGACATCCCCATGAATAAATTCGAGGGTGGTAGGGGAGGGAAACCATACTCACAGAGATCGCCCATGCACTGGCAGCCGCGCTCGTGCCGGAGGGTCCCCAGCCGAGGACGAGCGGGGCCCCGGTGCTGTTAGTGTTGGGTAGCGTCGTATTTACAGCCGCGAGGGTGAAGTTGTACAACGGAGAGTCCGTCGAGCCGTCTGCCAGGCCAGCACATGAGGCGCCAATGGGGTCAGGGGTGGGGTTCGACTGCTCGACGGTGACCCAGAACGTGACCTCGTCGCCGGACGCGACCTCATGGTCGTACGCACCGAGGCCGTGCTCGTTGGGGCCAGGGATGGGGTACAGTGCACCGTCCGAAAGCGTGAAGTACGGCCACTCGTTTGATTGCCATGCAGCGTATGTCTGGACATCCCCATGAATAAATTCGAGGGTGGTAGGGGAGGGAAACCATACTCACAGAGATCGCCCATGCACTGGCAGCCGCGCTCGTGCCGGAGGGTCCCCAGCCGAGGACGAGCGGGGCCCCGGTGCTGTTAGTGTTGGGTAGCGTCGTATTTACAGCCGCGAGGGTGAAGTTGTACAACGGAGAGTCCGTCGAGCCGTCTGCCAGGCCAGCACATGAGGCGCCCTGCTGTCGAACAGGTGGCCTTGGAATCGCAGAGGCGGTGGCAACGAGGAGGGCGAGAAGGCTGGCGAGGGCGAGCATTGAATGTCGCGAAATGAAGGACGTGAGAATTCTCCGCAAGTGTGAATGCGTTGCAGATCCCTGCCATTGTCAAGCCCGTTATATACGGCGGAAGCAACAGTAGCGGTGACGTCGTGGCGAGCTCCGGGACAGGAGGCCGGGGGACAGGGGATCTTGGCCCCCGCTACTAGTACGGCTGTGGACGGCGATGCTCGGCCTCGCTGTGGAACTGTCACAGTGTCCAGGTGCATCCACTTGCCGTTCTCGATGCCACGGCCGCATCGCTGAGCGCGTTCATTAAGGCGTCGAGGCGCCCCACAGAGCTCGGGCGGACTGGCGGAACAGCCTCGCTCTCCACAGGCGCTCACTGGCACCCGGAGCTCTCTAGCGCCCATTGCCGATGTGAGAGCCATACTGGTCGAAGGGTCCAACGACCTACCGGCATGATGGTGCCAAGCACCATGTTGGGAAGGATTAACCCTAGTTGAGGATAGGATCAGTCATCCATCTCCATATCATGGTCAACGAACGCATTGTAGGTGTACATCTACAAGTGTTACAGTAACGCAATGTTGCAGACGATCAGGGTGTGTTGGGTTACCAGACGGCGGACCATGATCGTACTGATCGGACTCGTACTCTCGCGGCTTACTCGCAGTCAGCTAGGCAGGTCCAAGGCAAACCTTCCTGAATTGTGCATTAGGCTGAATATACGCTCGATGAAAGTCGATGCGCACATATCCGTCAATTCCAGATCTAGTTACTTACCTTCACCAGCGGAGGAGCTCTAGCGGGGCGATGCGTCCTGTGCAGGCGCATCTGAAATCAACTGACGGGGTGTATGCGCGGCGATCCCAGAGATGGTTTGGGATGTGGATGGCGAGCGCGATCCAACCTCACGGACACCGACTCCAAACGGATGAACCGTCTTGGATGCCACATCGCCTCTCGTCTCGTACTGTAGATGTATTATGTCGTACGATACCTGATGCTGCGCTGATTTTGACGAATCCAATTTGACGGGGGATGCTACCCTCACTAGCATGTGTCACCGCACATCGAATTTACCTCGGGCCTTCACGTTTCTCCGCACGTCTTCGTCGCGGAATTTCGCTTCGAGTGCCTGAAAGAGTTCGCGCGAGAGACATTGAGAGGGATCTTACAGCTAAAAGGGAATTCATCTGCGCCAACACGAGCTCGCCCGATCCTATCATGCGCATAGCTTGCAGACTCGTGGGCTGGTCTGACGGAAAGGAGAACGCCAACAATAGTTTGACAGGTGCGGAACCTTCCTCTGACGAAGTCGCATCCAGGAAACGTTTCGGTGGAAGCTGTGCAAACGCCGTCCACGCTGACTATACGAACAACATACCCCTCGTGATGAAAGATTACCCACCAAGTTTGGATGCCAGAGACGTTCCAGTAGATTTTCATGTTGTATGGCGCGAAGGTGAACATTGAAAAAAGCATGGTAAGCACAACCTCGGAAAGTATGATTTGGTAAGCTCGCTTTCAGAGCTATGTCAGAGTAGCACGTACTCATCTCGAGCTGTGAGTACTTGAAGCAGATACACGCCCACCCGCCGCCCTAGAACGTCATCATTCGGAAGGTCAGCGTTGCGGTTCGACGCCAAGAGGGCGATGTGGCTTTGGCACGGGGATCTCGTTAATGAGCGTACCGTCAACGCAGCGGATCGGCGCAGACAGGGGCATCACGATGTCCTCTCGGGTCTTGCGCATCAACCAAGGAACAGGAGCGTAGCTATAGTGCGAGGCGGACAGTCCGCGCTGGTGCTTATGAAAAGGGACTTACAGCCGGAGAGTCTCGCGACAGATCGCGTCCATGTAGGGAAGTTCGACGAGGACGTCGTGCGGGATCTCCGGGCCATACTCGCAGATGGCGTCGAGGAGCTCTGCACGGAGAGCTTGTCCTGGACCAGGTGCTTCCCGAGAAGGTCGATGGTGCGTGCAAGGGCGTTCGACGTTGTGTCTATGCCGGCAAAGAGTAATGTGCTACATATACGCGAGCTAATGAACAAGACATGACAAGCAGAGAGCATAAGACCACATACGCCATTTGCCCTAAGAGCTCATCTTCTGGCAACTTGTCAGCCTCGTTCGCAGCCATGTTCGCTTGCACTACAGACAGCTTCACCGTGAGACGTTCTTCAAGGAGGTCTACTGTCGTAACGTACTCAGCTTGCTCATGATATCCTTGCCTTCGCCGATCTGGCGCATGACCGCCGCGTCGCCGTCGCGCATGGTGCGCTTCTTTTCCTCGAAGATGTAGCGCGAATGCTCGTCAATCTCGTCCGCGAACCGCTTCACTTGCTGAATCCCGGTGGGCGGGATGAAGTCGAGCAGCCAGCGCCGGAGGGCGGGGGAACCGATCTTCATGGGGGGAGGAAGCAACGGGTGTAACATGCGGACGCAGAAGAGGGACGGGCTGTGCAGCACGCATCGCAGGGTTAGTGATGTCACAAATGAGGTAGGGAGCACCCGACGCACACGAGCGCCTTGACCGTGGTGCCGAGGTTGCTGTCGACGGTGTCGTTGACGAGCGGGTCGAAGGACCAGCCAAGACCGGCTTGCCCGACGAGCTCGAGTGCAGTGCGGCTCATCCAGCCGAGTACGTCGATCTCTTGCTGGCCATCCTTGACCCGCCTCGAGATAGCCTCCTGGAGCTTCGAGGTGATAGTGTAGAAGATGGGGAGCATGTGGCGCATGTGCGCAATAGAGAACACTGGGTTCAGCAGCCTGCGTTGCCTACGGTGACGCTTGCCTAGGGTCGCGAGCAGACCATCGCCTGACACGCCGTGGAATTGGCTGCAGGAGAATGTGTGTCAAATGCTATAGCTCGCCGGTTCGGTATGCTTACGATGGGAACTCTGGGATCTTTTCGTCGACGTACTGATCCTTCACGACGATGCTGAATAGGGCCAGAGGATTAAGACGTAGAGTTGCCTAGTCTACGGTAGCGATCAATACTGCGTCGATCGAAAGACGAAACGCACGGCTCGTGCTCCAAACATGCCATGCAACTTGACGACTGCGCCATAATCGGAGTTGACTGAATTGTTGAAGTCCCAACCCTGCTGCAGTGAGTGCCCAGGTACTCATATCAGTGGACCAGTACTGTAATGCAACTATTTCGATGTTCCCTTCCTCCTGCACGAACTACTCACTGGACAGCCTCGGAGTTTGCTCAGTCTGACTGACGGGATCCAGGGCTCCTCTGTGAATTTTCTTGGGCTTCCTAGGTGGTACATAGAAAGAGGATGCCGAGAGGGAGTTTGCACTGGAACAGTCTGAGTAACACAACTTCCCTCTGCAGGTCGTCATGGCAACTGTCACGATGCCGGGGCTGCCGTGGTTCAAAGTCCGCCCTGCCGAGAGCAGCCAGTGGCTGTTCGTCACACCTTAGCACCATTTTCTCGATTCGCTCTCTTGAGGGCCATGCAATTGTCGGAACACGTCGGAGAAATTTGTAAACATAGCTAAGGTATATCTCAACCCCCCACAAGGTTCTTGAGGCCTGCACATGCATAGTTCATTCAGCCGAGGCCAACCGACTTCGGAATGAGTGCATTATAATACAGCTGCACGATTTTTCTCGACATACACGCAGTCTAGGCACCTCGTTCGGAGAGAGGCTTTCTAAGGAGTATGTGGAATACATTAGTGACGCGCCGACGAAGATCGGTGCATCTCTCATGTGACGCTCGGAAAAACCACCAGTTCATGGACACGTGTGACCTGTGACCTGTGAACTACAAGCCCAGTTCAGGGGGGCCTGTGACCTGTGACTGAACTTATGGTCGAAACGATACAGTATATGGTAGCGAGTGCGGGGCGCAGCCCTTCGGGCTGCCCGGCCCAAAACGGACCTCCGGGACCTGCGGAGCGACGGATGAGCTGCGATACCCAACATATAAGACGCTTTGGGGCGACGCGTTGCGGCTCAGCCGAGACTCCCAAATGGAAGTCGACGCACCTAGTGTGAATGCATCGGAACCAGGCCATGTGAGGGCTCTAACGCCGCGGAGGCTGCGGTGGCATGCTGTAGCGTGTAACTTCGTCCAAAACTGGCGAATCTTGCAGGTATGGAGCCATGATGACTGCGTGTTTTCGCAGGTATAGCCTGAAGCTATCGCCACTCCAGCGCCCGATCGACTTTACCACGTCAAAAGGTACTCCGCGCAAGAGATACTCGAGAGTCGCTCCGATGCGCAACCCGTGACCTCTCATCGGAGGTTCCCCCAGCGATGAGGCTATCTCTTCCATGCGACGTAGGAAGTCCTTTTTGGTCAAGACCCGCACTCCTTGGGGATGTCGCCAGGCAAAGAGGTGCCCGCCAGCATCTGGCACGTTCACCCGCATGTGATTCGCTAGAGCCTCCTCCGGATCAACAGATCCTGTCTGCGCGGCCCAGTAGACGTCTTCGCCATTTTTGGTCAAGACCCGCACTCCTTGGGGATGTCGCCAGGCAAAGAGGTGCCCGCCAGCGTCTGGCACGTTCACCCGCATGTGATTTGCTAGAGCCTCCTCCGGATCAACAGATCCTGTCTGCGCGGCCCAGTAGACGTCTTCGCCCTCGAGCGTTGCCACCTTGGTAGACGGGAGATGAATGACAGTAACCTTGTAGCCATGCCTATCTTCGTCCCGCCGTACATCGCTCGGCTTCACGTGCTGGTTGGCCTGAAATGCGGTAAGGCTTGGAAGCGTGAATTCACCTAGTCTGGCAGCTGCGAAGAAAACCGTGGTGATGCATGCCCATACCGCCGCATCAAGCGGCTGCTCGAGGTCGAGCTTGCGTCTGGCCACTGTAGAAACCACCATGCGGGATTTCTGCCTAGCAGTTCACCCGAGATGTGAGTAGTTTTGTCTGACCGCGGTGGTCCTTTTCCCCGAAACCGGGGGAATTATGACAACGGGGTCAGTTGTCTATATCGGGATAATTCGCCACTCTTATGACCAGATTCACTCAAGTCGCCTCGGAAGGCAGCGGGGCGTAAATGTGCTTAGTATTGAGTTAATACTTCCAGTTGCGAATACATCCCGTCCACATAGCAAATTTGCCCGTCTCATATGGGTTGAGCGAAGGGGATTAATCCGCCTGAATATGGTTGAATAGAAGCATCCATGTGGTGTAGTATAAATTGAATGCATGCACGCTTCTTCAGCTTCGCGCAGTCACTCCGAGCTCAATCCAACCATCCGACTTGCTATCAAGTAGTATAGCATTGAACAAATGAATGTGGGGTACAGGCATCATAGATCCACGGTAGCTACAGGCCTAGACGACACTGAGGATGCCAGTGAAAGATGCCGAAGACGTAAGAGAAGCACACAGCTCGTGGGATGATCACCTGCGGGACAAAACGCACGCGCACAGCCCGCTGTTCGGTCCTCGTTTCCTCCACGACCACTCGACGACCTCCAGCAGCACGACTACGGACCTAGGTGGCATTACCGGCATTGCCTGCAGCCTGTGCAAGGCGCTGAGCACGGGGCAGCACATAGCCTTTACGGACACCATACTTGCGGCGGTTCCGTAGGAACTGCTTGACCATATCTGCAGTGGCCCAGCTGGCTTCGAAACGAGCTAAGTAGGCCTCACGCTCTTGGGCCTACAATGTGTTGATAACCCATTAGTATGATGAGAACAATGACGGCTTGAACGACATACAGCATGGAAGAGCCTTCCGATGACAAGAGGATCTTGGTGTGCGAAGTCTTTCTCCCAGTTGATCTTGGCGGCGAGTGTGACATCGCGCACGATCCTCTGTTTAATGTCGTGAGCAGTGATTGCCTAATACAATACAAGACTTACTAAGCAACGTGAATACAGGGCTTTGTTGTTCGCCAGCCCCATCGCCCGGCAGATGTTGTACGTGGACCCGCCAGCGCCATGCGGCTTCGGGATCTGAGCAGGTGGATTCACAGGACCTTGTGGTGCGGCAGGCCCCGCGGCCCCCGCCGCGACTGGGTTGTTCGCAGCAGCGGCTATGGCAGCGGCTGCATGGTTGTTTGCATCGGCAATGGCGGCCGCAGCATGGTTGTTTGCAGCGGCGACGTCCGCTGCTGCTTGGGAGATCGTAGCAGCAATGTCCGCTTCGGCCTGCTGAGCAGCTGCTGCCGCCTCATCGCGTACCACCTGCAGCTCGACATCCTTGGCGGCAGCATTGTCCTCAGCTGCAATACGGAGTGCTTGCTCTGTGGTGACGCGTTCTTTATTGCGCGCGCACAGATGTGAACACCAGTGAGTGACTAAAAGGCGGAAAGACATATACGTCACTCACCTTCAAGCTCGACAATCCTAGCTTTGAGGTGGCTCGACTCCTCTTGCAGCTGGGCCTTGGTCAATGTTGGCATCGTACTGTGATGGGGGTGATATGTTGAGGTGCGGGCGAAAGAATGGAAGATGTACGTGAACACGAAGGGGGGTCTGATGTTGCCGGCAAAAGCAGACCTGAGGTGAGTGAAGGGTCGATGAATTTTCTGCCACGTCGATCAGTTGATTTTCTTTTATATACTGGCTGCCCTGTGTTTGTTGTAGTTTGCACGTTGTGCCCGATCACTCCGTGAGATCGTAATCTGCACGCGCGTACTCTGTCCAAAGGCATAGCCACAGATAAGTCCTCCGTCTCTCTCTGCTCATACTGTGGTGTGCTCACATCATGTCCTCTTCTGCTTGCTCCAAAAACACTACCTCCAGGAAGTTCCCCTGCCGTTGCTGTGGCAAGCTGGTCCATCCCCGGACAGAGAAACGGCATCTGGCACTCAAAGCTCGTCCACATGTCCGAGCGACCTTCGCGTACAGGCAAAGCATCCAGCAACAGCCAGAGCCATCTGATGGTGCTGAAATACCAGGTTTGTTAGCTTCCAAGCTGACATATCCCTTTGTATTCACTGAGATGATGCTTAGATGCACCTCCGAACGGCCCTGCACATGATCCTAGCGAGGTACCAATGGATGTTGATGTAGAGCCGGGGCATAGCAGTGTAGAGGGTGTCGAAAATCACAGTCTAGCTGAGCCTGAGGGTGAGCTCGATGTATAGGATCGTATAACATGAAGCTGACATGGATTATTGCCAGCGCGCGAACATGATCACAACGACAGTGAAGATCATACAATCCGGAGAGCATCAGAAAATGCCCGAGCTAGTACCTGGGCAGGACGTCTTCGACGCACCACGGTAGAAGATATTCCATCCGACGATGAGGACGAAGACGAACCTCAAAATGCGAGAGATGATCCAGGAAGCCTTCGAGCGGGGCCGAGCGAAGACACTGGTGACGACTATGACGACACTTTCTGGAACGAGTATGTCGATGAGTGCCTGGCAGCCACAGACAGGGAGGGACATGACGAGGGCGACGGGGAGCTTGGATTGAGTGCTTGGGACCAGCTGGGTGTCGAGTTCGAGGCTGAAAATAGGCCCACATGTGTGTACCAGATTTCTCTGAGAATTGCAGCATTATTGATGTCATTTACCGGCCTAGATGACTCGCTCTCAGAGTCGGATAAAGCCACCCTTCGACTTTTCGCCCTCAGGACAGACGAACACCTTACTCGCCGAACACTCAAGAAACTACCTTATGCATTTCCTGGGTCTTCGGTACCATCTACAGAGCGGATGCGCACTCGCGTCTCGTTCCTCTCGGGTGTCAAGCCTGTCATGTATGACTGCTGCATCAATTCATGCTGCTGTTTTGTTGGACCCCATGCCGAGCTCGACAATTGCCCATACTGTCACGAAGCACGTCGTAGCAGCACCGGTAAACCACGCAAACGTTTCTCCTATCTCCCGATTGCACCGCGCCTACAAGCTCTTGCCGGGAACGCTCACACGGCGACTCAAATGCAGCATCGTGCACATGGGCATAAGCATGATCCAAACAAGGTCACGGATGTCTACGACAGCACCGCGTACCGCTCGAAGCTCCACCAACACGTTCGTATCCATGACGAGACCCTTCACCATACGCATTTCTCGGACGCACACGATGTTGCACTCGGCCTTTCGACTGACGGATTTTTTTTTT
>MPVS01000293.1:13289-39748 GCA_001931775.1 Fomitopsis pinicola
CGCACGGGATCGACGCGCGTGCCCACGCCCGCGAGCCGCTGTACACGCCGCTTCGGCCGCCAGGCGTCGTCGTCGAACTGCGGGGTGTCCGCCGCGGCGTCGGGGACGGGCGGCGCGTGGACGTCGGCCTCGAGGAAGGCGTCGCGCATGTTCCGCTGGGCGAGCGCGAAGTAGAGGCGAGAGGAGGCACAGACGAGGTCGAGGAAGAGGCCCCAGGCGGGGTGCGGGGGCCCGTGGGCGTGGTACTTGATTGTGCGCCGGATGACGAGCCATGGGAGGAGGAGGGCAAAGTGAACTTGAGTTGAGAACGGAACGGTCATCCTGTGTAGGAGGTGGATCCACTGCAGATGCTAGTGAGGGTAAGGTGAGGTTGAGGAGCATTTGCTCAGTGCATAGGTCTCGAGGTGGGGCAACAAGCGCCATGTTCGTCATTACCACGGCCCCACGAGAAGGCATAAGAATACACGCTCCGTAAAGTTTGTGTAAACGCTGTACAAGCGGGTAACTTAAGCCCTGTGCCCGCTCACTCTTACCTATCCAGCATTGCTGTCTGGGTAGCGGGAGTATCAATGCAAGCCTACTTAAGCCTGCGACCACTACGCCCGGTTCGAGATGGCCACACATCGGTAGGATCCCTAGATGAAACAGAAGGGTAGCGCAATGAGCAACGCCCATGCAAGTGAGATAGAAATGCATGGGAAGGTCGACAGCGCTGACGATATTGGCGTACCTACCGTTGAGTTAGGTCGAGTCGACGCGAGGGCCCGGCCCGCCCGTCCGCGCTGGCTACCGGCCCTAAACTAACCACCTATAAATTTTCCTCGCGAATACCGTGTCTCCTTAGAACATACTCAGCTAGGATCTATTTTATAGGTACTAACTCGAGTCTCGCACGTTTACTCGTGCCACATCCTTCATGTCCAGTCGATGACAACCGCGCTCGCTCGTTATGCAGAGCACATGTCGGCCTTTGGCCGACGCGAGGACGTTTGGTTTGTCCTCCGTCTGCGTCCTTCGGGGCTGGATGGAGACTTGCCAGCGAGTGGAGCGTATGTCTGATGGATACTTTCTATGTTATGTCTTTTAGCTTTGTATTTTTATGTTGTTCGATCAAATATAGTCCCGATCCTTCTAAGCAAATTCCCTATGCGAATTCATCAAACTGCAGTGAGGGTTTGAAGTTCACTCTCGTCTAGCATGGACGCCAGTGCTCCCTTGACTCCCTCAGCTGCAATACCCTGCACTTCTCCGGTGCGAGCTTGAACGAAGCCCCTGCGAGTTGCACGAGTACGCCTCGACTATGATCATGACGTATCGAATTCGAATTAAGGGAAGGGTGTTCTGTCTTCGCTGCAGAGTTGCTCTCTGCAGAAGCTCAACATGAGCATCCGAACTCTCACAGTAACGGTAATGACGCATTCATCTATGTATAAGTAGAAGTAGTGGTCTGGATTCCCAGTGATGTAGCATCACAGATGACAGCAAAGTGAGAACGGCAAGATCTAGACAAACTTCCGACTACGTATTCACTGCGTGATGGCTTAATCGCCACTCACGAATTGGGCTAGTACATACCCTTAGTTTCAAGAGTAACGCTTGCCGTGGTAGGCGTAGCACGACGGGTGATATGCATCCGGTATCGAAGCCTACAAATCTGATCTCGATACTTACATGTACGGACGGACGAATGCCCGAGGTTCTACCTCGAGGCTCGCGATCAGGAACGATGCTAGGGACGGTGCTCTCCCGGTCCGCTCTGCAATCGGCTTTCAGGCCTTGTTGAGAACGAGAGTCACAGCGAGTCCGAGGAGCATTGATGACAGTGTCTCAATATTCGTCCCCCGGCGCATCCACAACCACATCTAGGACACCTCCGTACAACCTACCGGAGGGAATGGCGGTGGAAGCGTGCGCCACCACACCAAACTGGGCTGTGACCCCGAGCCGCCCGGACAATGGGCGGTGGGCGGGGTCCGCGAAACCTAACCTAAGGCGCCTGGAGAATCACGAGCCCAGCTGCGATCGGGGTGGCCACTCGGCAGCGCACAAGTGACCCAGCTGCGGCTGGTCCGCACAATAAGTACGTTGGGCCCGCCTCCCAAAGTCTATATAATCCCGCCCCCCGTTCGCGACTTCCCACCGCTCGCCCTACCTCGGCCCCATTCTAGTCCTCGCCTTCTACCGTTGATATAGCCTGGTCTTACGACGCAGCGACCGACACCTGACGACAATGCGCGCATTCAACATCATCGAGCACCCGACCCTCGGCGGCGAACCTGCGTCGCGCAAGGACTACTTCACCGCAATCGGTCTCGCGAGTGCCGTGGCGACTATTGCGACGACCGTCGTCGCACTACACGTGAATGGCACGCCCATCGCTGCAGTCCTCGACTCGTACGTCCGTGCTCTGTTCTCTACCGTCCTCCATCCCTTCTGACCCCAGTGCGCAGCTTTGTCCACAGCCACTACTAGGCTCGCTTTGCGCGATGATTGGCAACCATACCCTGCACTAGGGTGAGTGCTGGCGCTTTGTATGTTTTCTAGCGCATCTTCTCACAGCTCCGAATGATGCTAGTGCAGGATGCACCAACTATGTCCGACCGCTGAGCCCGTTGACTTCTCCCTGGCGCGCCGGAGCGGGGTGCATGTACCTACTCGTCCATTTTGCGTGCCGCAGCACCGGCCCCTTCGTTCGCCGTCACCACGTCCCGTTCGACACCATCCTTCCCGCGCCATGACATACGTTCTCANTTGACTTCTCCCTGGCGCGCCGGAGCGGGGTGCATGTACCTACTCGTCCATTTTGCGTGCCGCAGCACCGGCCCCTTCGTTCGCCGTCACCACGTCCCGTTCGACACCATCCTTCCCGCGCCATGACATACGTTCTCACCATCGCCAACATCCTAGCATTTGTATTTGTGGGTTATTTATAGCCATGTAGGATTGTTCGCTACCATGCCTGTTGTACGAATACCGTGTACCATGAGGAATTCACATTCGTTTCGCATACATTCATGATACTTAGTCACTGCGGGCAGGCTAAATTTTCGTCTGCCGAAAAGGCTTCAATGACTTGTCCGGTCTGAAGACCTGTTGCGAGTATTGAGCCATAAGTAGCAAGAATATAGACCGGACAATATCTTTACTCACTGTTAGTTCCGTCCTCAACTAAGCATATTCTGTAAAGGTTCTCAGACCGAACAAATGTTACGAACAATGTTTGGCGACTAGACCCTCGTCTTTGGGTCTGCCTACGACTAGGCTGGGCTCGCCGTGTTCTACGTCATGATTATCGGCCAAATGATTATCGGCCAAAGTGCAACCCACATTGGGAAGTGTGTATGTTGTCGCTCTCCCAGTGTGCAAACTACGCAATGCTATTGTAGATTTGGTGCATGATCAGACTCCGTGTGGTCATAAGATACAGGATCAACTACGAAACAGGCCAACAGGTCTGGCAATGGCGGATTACGAGGGTAACTTACGTGAGCTTCATCCCAAGCCTCAGGGTATCTTCTTGGTGGCACTGTATGCTACCGTAAAGTGAGCAAAAGGGACAGAGTTATCAGGCTTACAGCCGAAGATCTTGCTGATTTGCATTGGTGTGAAAAGGAGTACCATTACACTGTTGTACTCCCTTCAGATCTAGAACAGTATCGATGCTCGAAGGTGTGCCCGGGGTCAAGGTACAGGGAGGGAGACGCTCGCAGATGGTTGCGATGCTCCTAGAAGTCAGTGGGGCGCGCAGAATACGCGCAGGTGTTGCGCAGTGACCTGCCGCTGGCCCCACGATGCCCCGCTAGTGGACGCCACAAGAGTGTACGGAGACCCGTACGTGCGCTTAGACAAGACGTGGTGGCAAGGTTAACATTCACCGCCACCCTGCATCACCAGCGAGAAGCCTGACGGACCCGCATGGCGCGCGCGTACATACGGCATCTCTTGTGAACAGCGAAACGTGGGTGTTGTTGGATTGTCAAACGCCCTGGACGTCGCCACAGCAGCCACCATATCGGACATTGCCTTACGCAACAAGATCTAGGCGCAGCACCGGGTTTGGTTCTCTTTGCAAGTGGAGTCCTATTGGTAGTAGCATATCGGCATAAAGTGCCGGGTACGGACTTCTAGGGTTGCAAAGACGAGGCTGACAGAGCTCCCCGCGGACGGCGACGGACCCTAGAACGGCTCCAGCTTGTACACGTCGTACGCCACCTCCTCGTACGGATGCACCTGTTCCGTGTCGTCAAGATCGCTTCTACGCGCAGGGATAGTGCACGCACCTTTTTCAGCTCCTCGAGCACCCGGTGCATCTCGACGCCGCCATCCGCCCCTTCCCCCGCGCCTGCTCCCGCGCCCGTACCGGACGCGGGTTCCGCAGAGGCGTGCACGACGACCTCGACGCGGTCCTCCTCGACGCGCTCGGGCGTGCCCACCTGCCCGATCGCCGGCTGCGCGCCCTCTTGCGGGACGAACTGGCCTGCCGTTCCGCCCATAACCAGATCCGAGCGGGTGGTGTCGTTGCATATGAGTGAGGGCGTGGCATGTCCGGGTCGGAGGTCAGCGACCGCGAGCGGTGAGAGGAGCGCACGGACCGGTGCCGCGGCTAACGAACGCGCACCCGCCGTATAGCCCGATGCGCCCTACGCTTCGCGGGAACTGTGCGAAAAGGTGCGCGAGGATGGTCTGTGTCGATGCGGTTGGCGTGAAGAAGACGAGCTTGTACCGGGACATTGTGGCGTAGAGTGTAAGCGAGTACTGGCCGTACCCGTAACAATCTTTTATGGTATTATGTGGTATTATGTGACCATCTGATTATAGCTACGCTGCCGCCTTCGTGAGCATGCGGTGCTATAGTGTAGTGGTTATCACTCGGGATTTTGACTTTGCGTTACCTTCCCGAAACCCAGGTTCGAACCCTGGTAGCACCTTATCCCCTGTCCATACCTTTTTCACGCACGTATGTTTCCTAGTTCTTCTTTCTTGCCTTGAGAACCCACACGGTCAAATGGCCTCTCAAGATCTCAAGATCTCATTGCCGACCTGGAGCTGTATCTTTAAGATCTCTCATAATATTCTGAAGTGTCTGATAATAACATACTGCAAGCCATGCCTAAGTATAGTGCTTGCAGACCTCAACGGCCGACAAGCGTCTGAAGCCTATGCCAGTGCAGCGTCTAGCGATCCCAGCCACCATCGCAGCCGCGCATGAGGTCGCGCTCGCACGGAGAGTTTAGTGTATAATCGCGATTTCTAAGTGTGCTTGTGATTTCTGCCCTGCAATCAGCTACGGCGGGCAAGAACTGTTCCTGTAGCATAGCAAGCATCAGGGAAGGGGAGCAGCGTCGGCTCCAAGTCAAGTCATAAGTCACACATACGCAGCTGTTCTGCATCGGACCTACGCTTCAGATCTTCGAAGTTGACTTCAGCGCGGAGAGCTCAGTGGCGAACGCGATAAAGCTATGTCGAACTTGCTCGTCTGCTCTAAGGATGTGACTTCACACACGACTCAAAAGCTTGCGGCCGAGGGATCAAAGCTATGCGTGGTAGCGTGGTGTTCTCGGGCGAGAAGATTATCACGGCTGCGCGAAGGGCAGCCAGCATGGGGGCATTCCTGCAACGAGAATGCGCACATTGATGCGCCACCTCACTACAGCCCGTACTGGCGTAATGGCGGGAGGAGGAGGAGGAGGTATCCATTTTAGCCACCAGCCGCAGGCATGATCCGGGAAGAATCCTTCCTTCCCCTACTCGATTGACGGCGTTTCCGCCAGGGCGTGAACGTTGGAGGCTTTTAGCAACAAATGCATTTAACGTCGATTTTTACAGTGAACGAAGTCCTCAACACTTCAAGGATCCCCAGAAGGAATGTGGGTAGGTGTCGAGAGAGCAACGCACCAGAGTAGCTAGTAACCCATGCTCGTATTGCCCGCATCACTGACCGAGCTGTCTGGGTCCGAGAACGCCATAGTAGAGTGGAACGCGAACGCGAACTGAGTGTCAGAGTTGGACTGCCCGAACGGAGTCAACGCCAGGGAAGCAGGAACCAGCGAACCCCTCACCTCATCACTCATCGCAACATCAGCCAGTCCTGGTCCACAGTTACTAACCTCCGGGACCTCTCGCACAAAGGGCGAGTAGAACGGCGGGATGGTGTCCCACGTCGCCGAGTCAGGCGTCACGGGCATAGGCATATGCCCCGTCGCGAGGTAGCTCATGCGGTAGCACTCTACGCGGAGTTCCTGCGGTTTTCGTGAACGCAAATTCTTAAAGCATCAGACCCGCGCTGATGGCCTACCTCGAAGCTCGTGGAAGTGAGCGGAGGTGTGCACGTTATGCTCTCGAACGTCTCCGTCCTGTTGACCGATGAAGTTGATGAGCCACTGGGGGAGGTGAGCACCGCTCTCCGACCATGACGCGCGGACGCGGGGACCCGACGAGGCCGACCGTACACACGGGGCGGGGATACCGGCGCAACGCTGATCTGTTGAGGGACGGGTGCACTCAGTGGCACTTCGAATTCCGCGAGCGCAGCCATCGTGGTTGCTGCTGCTGGCTCCGGCGCAGGTGCAAACGCGACCCTCTGAGCACGCAGCCTGACCTTCGGGCGCGCCTGCACGAGTGTTTCCTTGGGTGGGACCTTGATCGTCAGTCGTGCCTTCTGCATTCGGTTGGGTGCGGCGTAGTCCGAGATCGACGCGTCGGCTGGTGCCGCGGGCAGCATAGAGTGCGAGTAGTATGTGGCGAACATGATACGTTACACGGGTGCCACACAGCAGAGGGGCATTGCGGGGACACCGGAGAGGGGCGGACGCAGGGGCCTTATACGGCGACGCGTGCAGCTTGGGCCTCAGACAAAGCAAGCACACCCACGTGCCCACACCCGCCTTCGCGGTTCGGACCTGTGCGGTGCGACAATCAGCCACAGGGCCAGAGCAGAACGTGCAGAAGACAACACGCACCTCTTATCGCACCTTGGTGGCAACCCAGAACTCGGCTTGGTACAGCCACCGCATCATCGCCGCGCGATCGGCGGTGTACTCGCACTCAACCGTGCGTCTGCGCCGCAGGCCGGCGGTGTCTGCGGCGATCTCGAAGCCTACCATGCCCGCGAGCCGCAGCACTTCTTCGAGGCTGAGCTCGAGCGACGCCTGTCCTCCGCCTGTCCAAAGGAGCGGTCCGAGGTTGATCCACGTCCCGCCTGGCTTGAGGAGTCGGTGGATGTGTTCGAGAGTGTCGATGATGTTCAACGACGTGTCAATAAAGAAGAGCGTCACGACGACGTCGTAGCCAGGCGACCCGTCGGCGCGCAGGGGAGTTGGTGGTTTCAGACCAAGGAAATCGCCCTCCGCAAGCTCCAGGTTTCCTGAGGGACGCGGAAGCGCGTCGGGAAAGCGGACTTCGCGGAAGAGCGCATCAGCGGTGCGCTGGTGCGAGAACCAGCTTGCATATGGCTGCACGACGTGTTGATCCAAGCGTTGAGTGGTCTTCTCAGACAACAGGAAGCGGAGCGCGAGGTTCATGAAAGAGGACAGCTCGTTCGCGGTAACAATAAAGCCTGCTCGTGATATTCAAATGAGTTGAAAATGAGAGGCTGTATCGACTCACCTAATTGAGAGATCTCCCAAGCAAGTCTGCCCAACCCAGAGCCAGGAACCAGCACTCGCATTTCATCGCGCCCTACGGGGCTCGCTTCCTTCAAAAGGTCGAGAATAGGGCCGAATATCGTCGCACGTTCCTCTCGTCCCTCCTCACTCCAGTCGCGCACGAAGTGCTTCAGGGACTCCCTAACTCGTGGAAGGTCGCCCTGTACGCTTTTACTCTGTTCATACAAGGCGGTGGGCGATAGCTTGCCAGGGATGTGTTCCTGCGCGAGTTGCACAATGCCCTCCGTGACCTTGGTGTTCACTGCAATCGCCTCTTGTAGTCTGTTGAGCTTCGAGGGATATCCTAGGTCGTATCCCACGCGTTTGTGTATGCGGCCTATCTTAGAGTACGACTTCTGCATCGTTGCGAACTCGCTGAGCGAGAGTTTTGCGTACTGCTGGTAGGACAGAATTGCCCTCTCAACGGAGAAGTGCCCAAACGCCGTGCGCCCACGCCCGGTGATGACTTCCCCCACATTCCGGCGCAGCTCCGACAGAGAGGGGATTCCTGAGAAGTACAGAGTGGAGAGAAAGAGCAGGGCGGGGATGAGACAAGCAAGGAATGTGTCGGAGACGAGCGCGCCGAGGACGTGGTCGAGCATGAACCGAGGAATTGAGAAGCGCTCGACGCTGGTGCGGTGTCTGGCGTCGGGGTCGTCTGCTACCACCACCTCTCCGTTCGCCCTCATCACCTTACTACGCAAAATACTAGACAAGTCGTGCCAATTCCAGCAGGAGAGCTTGACCGGAAATTCGCTATGAATCTGTCACTCTACACCATCTCGGCATTCATCATCGTTGACACGGACGGACACCGCGTCCTCGCGAAGTACTACCACCCGAAGAGCCACCCCTCCGGCGAGTCGCAGAAGTTCCGCACGCTGAAGGAGCAGCGAGCATTCGAGAAGGGACTCTGGCAAAAGACGAAGAAGGCAGGAGGTGCGTGGTCGCTTCCCCAGGTCCTCTCTCTGGGCCCCCCGCTAATCCACGCATCCGTGTGCAGGCGACATCATTCTCTACGACTCACACCTGGCGGTGTACAAGCACTCGCTCGACCTCATCTTTTACCTCATCAGCGATCCATCCGAGAACGAGCTGATGCTGCACTCCGCGCTCGTTGCGTTCTCGGATGCCCTGCACATGCTCCTCCGGAACCAAGTAGAGAAGCGGGGCGTGCTGGAGAACCTCGACCTCGTGCTGCTCTGCCTGGACGAGACCATCGACGACGGGTGCGCCCCCTTCCCCCTTCCGCTGTTGTATAGCATGTTGACGCCGGTGTTTGTTCTCCCTAGAATCATCGTCGAGACCGACTCTGCCGCGATTGCCTCGCGCGTGAGCCGGCCAAAGGCGGACACGACGGAGATCGTGATCAACGAGCAAACTATCATGAATGCGTACATGACTGTGAAGGAGAAGATGCAGCAGAGGATAGCGACGCTATGATACCGGACGGACTGCGTATTTATTCCCGTTCTAGCGTGACATTTTCCCTACGACGAGTGCAACCGGCGACCCTGAAGCTCAATAGAAAGGTGAGATGGTTGGATGGGTTACATAGTACGGATCGGCCCAGCTCGAGTAGAAGGCATATTAGGCGTGAGTTAGTCTCATGCGTCGGTAGCTTATTGCTCTGACAATCTCTGACAATATTCCCTGTAGTTACGCTCGATATGGTTGGGTGTGTCCGCTCCTTCACACGCCGGCCAACTTGTAGGACGCGTCCTGCGAGCTCCCTCCCTATGATCAGCCGCTTGTTCTCCACTAACCAGGAGCACGTTGCACTCTGAATCAAACGAACAGCAGTGAATGCCACCGAACTCGCAGGCCCGATGTCGAGAACACTCAACCTGTCCAGGGAATCACAATGTCAAGATAGATATCCACCTGCTCATTACATTTGCCTCTTGGAAGAACGCATCCCAGGTGAGCGTTACATCCCGGGATTCCAGTGACGATCCACCACCCGACTTCGCCAGCGTCCCACATATGTAGATCCCTGCTCGCCGTGCTACTGCCGCTTGACACAGTGGTTCTCAAAGTATCTATACAATTCACCATTTGAGAGGTCACTCCGCATGCTCCTGAGAGCACGTTTGCGAGAGACGTGCCACACGCATGGCCCATGCACGTCAAAAGCCGGCGACAGAGAATCGAACGGATTCGACTCAGCTGCTTCGTATCACAATCATGCCGCGTATGTAGTTCGTTCCATGCGGCAGCAGCGTGATGCCGTGGGTGCGCACCGCACGACTGAACGATAACACAGCGCCGGGCTCAATCTTCCCGCCAAACGTGCGCACATGAGACTGCGGTTCTCTTCCCCTCTATCGTATATATATGCGTCTTCGACGCTGCAGGTGATGTCCTTCGCTCATCGACCCCAACGACGTCGACTCGGATATGCACTGGCAGCGCGCTCTCGCGATCTTCAGCGCTCTCGCGGCCGCGGTGGCGGTCGTCGCGTGCCCCGGCGAGGAACACGAACACGTCCATGACCATCGCAAGCGTGAATACCCCCAGGTGCCTCTGACGCCGCCTGGTCGCCCCTTGGTGTGGTCGGATGTCAAGTGAGTGCTAGAACTGCTTGAGGGAGCGCATACTAACGTTAATAACTGGCTGTACTAGTGTCATACATACGACGGATAGCCATGGTTGGCTCCTCGGTCACCAAAAACTCTCGTTCCCAGAGCCCAACTACAGGTACGTCCGCAGAGATGACTCGTGGTGGCATGCCTCATTGTCTTGCAGCGGTGACTTTGGCGACTTCGCGTCGTTCGTGACGCACATGAAGGCCATTGCCGAGGTAAGTTCAATGTCACCTTGTGCTGTTCCTTAGTTCCGGCCCTACATCACGAAGAGCGGTTTCGCGAACGCCAATTTGACTAAGGACTCTAGACAAGTGGCGGAGAGGCCTGATCCTGAGCTCGGCTTGTTGTCCGGACGCCGTATCCGGATGACAACAGGCCTCTGGTCGTGTACGCGCCGTGGCATGTACGGACTGGGGATGAGGTCTCACAGCAAGCACCCTCTGGGGCGCTCTGCGACCAAGCTGGGGTGTCAGACGCACATCACTAAAGGATACCTGACAATTGGTGGGGAGGCCTGTTCCCTAGCTCGACCTTTTGCCCCGCGCCTTGTCCGGATGGCAACAAGCCTCCGGTCATGTAACACGTTGCGGGATGTCCGGACTCGAGATGAGACCTTACAGCATGCACCTTTAAGCGCTACGCGACCAAGGTCGGGTGCCTGACGCACATCTTGAACTCCTCGATGTCCAGACCTGAATCAGGCCTCTGCCTGCACGACACCCACTTTTGTCCGGATGGGATGGGACCTGAGGCTCCCGTTCGTGCGATTTTTGTCCGTATGCAAATCATGCCTCTCCACCAGTTGTCTGGGGTCCTTTTGACTACCACTGTTCTGTTCATTGTTTATGAAGTCATGTAAACGGCTCCTCAGACTACTACTGGACGACGTTTGATCCGCTCGTACTTAATTTGGCCATTCCGCGACTGTAGTACCTAGGAGAGCCCCACGCTGATCCTCAATTCACGCAGGAAAAAGACACAGACCTCCTCCTCATCGACACCGGCGACCTCCACGACGGTACTGGGCTTTCGGATGGGTTCCCGGCGGGCCAAGTCGACGGGCACGAGACGAACAATTTCATCATGGACCTCCCGTACGACCTCCTGGCCATCGGCAAGTGCGTGAGCCATCCTCGCTCGCCCCGGGCACCGTGCTGATGAGTCAAGCGCAGCCATGAGCTATACGACTACGCGAACGCGTACGACATGTACACCAACTTCGCGCCGCACTGGAACGGCCGCTACCTGTCGTCGAACGTGAACATCACGATCTATACGGGGAACGGGAACGAGACTACGAGCGTGCCCGTCGGCGGTAGGTGCCTTCCAGGCCACTGCTGCCTGGCACCCACGCTGACGCGAACGGAATGCCACTCATGCAGAGAGATACGTCAAGTTCAAAACGCGAAAGTGAGTGTACCCCGCGGGCCTTCTGCTGCGATATGCGGTCCGTTGATCGTGCTGCAGGGGTCGTTCCGTGACTTCGCTCGGTGTTCTGTACGACTTCACTGGGAACGACGTCAACACTACCGTGCAGACTGTCGCCAAGATGGTCAAGGAGGATTGGGTGAGGCCCTCAGTGTCCGTATATGCATTGGCGAGCTGAATAGGGCGCACCATGAAGTTCACTGAAGCTATCAAGGACGAGCCGGACTTCTTCCTGCTGCTAGGGTATGTGTTCCGCCGGCATCTATGACCCTGCGGATGGCTGAACGGCCGAGGCAGACACATGCCTGTCCGCTATGACAACTGTAACTTGTGCACTTGAGCTGCTCGTTCGCATCACTGAACGTTGTGTAGGGCCGACCGTGTATAAGGCCATCCGCAAGGTGCATAAGTATACTCCCATCTTGATCTTCGGCGGTATGTCGTCTGGGCTGGTCCCTCCGCGATTGTCAGGCAACTCACGCTTTGCCCTAGGACACACGCATATCCGTGACTGCAGTACGCCGTTCTGATTGCTGACATAGCGCATTCGGATTACTGATACTCACATAGCCCAGTTCGATGGCCGCTCCATGGCCTTGGAGAGTGGTCGATACATGGAGACGGTTGGCTGGTTGAGTATGTCTAGTGGCATCCGCGCGCTTTCTCTGCGTCGAGTCAATGCTGACTCCTTGGGTGCCAGGCGCGAATCTCGGGAGCGTGTCGGAGAAGGAGAACATCACGTTCACGCGGCGCTACCTCGACGCGAACCGTGTCACGTACGAGGTGCGCTGATGCTCTTCGTTGATATAGGTGCCGCAACTGACCATGTGCAGTACCACACGAACACGAGCAACACCACGTACGACACCACTGAAGGCCAGAGCATCACCACGGGTCTCCAGCAGCTCTGGAATACGTATGACCTGAGCTACCTGTACGGGACGGCTCCTCAAGACTATACGCTGTCGCGGTATGCTCGCACCTTGGGTCCGCCTCACCTATTCATTGACAATGTGTCTGCCTAAGCGACCCGTACCCATCGAATGGCTCCGTCCTCTCCCTGCTCATTTCCGAGGCACGTCTCTTTTAATCTCCCTCATTCATGCTCACCCCTCACTGCGGCCGCCAGGCGCTGCCATACGCGCTCACGATCAACAACACGCGCGTGAACGTGCCGAACATCATCCTGACGAACTCGGGCGAGCTGCGCTACGACATCTTCGCGGGCGCGTTCGACAAGAACGACCAGCTCACCGCGCTGCCGTTCGCGGACAGCTTCCTGTACATCCCGAACGTCACGCTCGCCGTTGCGGAGCAGGTCCTGCCCGGGCTGAACAAGGACGGCGAGAACGACCGCCGTGCGCTCGACCTTGCGGCGCTGGAGCGCGCGGCGGAGCGCTATGCACGCGGGGACGTGAGTGCGCGGTATAATGCGTGGCTCGCGGAGATGAGCGCAAGGAGGGTGGTCGCTAGGGATGACGAGAACTTGACGTTGGGCTATGTTACGACAGATGTGAGTGGTGGGAAACTCACCTGCGATAGGGAGGCTCATGAGAACGCCTAGCAATGCCCTGGCGTTGGTGACGACACACCTCATACTGCCCTTGTAAGTCGCATTATCATCTCCATGTGGCATGGCTGAGCCCTGTCTGCCGCAGCCGTACTACTCGAGCCCGGACTACCTCGCCTCCGACGCGCCGAGCGTGTCGAGTGACACGTCCATCGATCTGGTCTTCATCGACTTCATCGAGACGGATGTGCTCGAGATCCTCAACGATGTCCAGAGCGACACGACGTACACCAAGTCGGATGTGTTGCCTTACTCGCCGCTCCTCGCTAGTGCCGTGCTGGGGCTTTACGCACAGGAGTATTGGAATTAGGTGTGGTCGTGTGAATTAGCACCCGCCACTTATTGTCCTGCGCTACTAAGTACAATGTACTCGTTCACCTGCATATCAGCTATAAGGAGTTCTGTGACCCGATCTTAATAGTCGTCAGTCATTGGACTTAATGCCCTGGAGCCGAAGTACCAGCCGGACTAGTGCCACCTAGTCTTCGACCTCGAACACTCCTTCTCCCGCTTCGGGTGACCCTTCTCCCCAAGCACCCTGGCCGTCGTCTCCTTCGTCCGCTGAAACGCCCTGGTCTCGTGCGTCAAGAGTTCCAGCGTACTTGAGTTCGGTGCTCGTATGCTGGTCTGACGACTGGAGTGTCGAGCGCGTCGCCTCCTCCTCCACGCGCTCCGGCCGTCGGTCGTCTGCCGCGGTCCCATGCGTCTCCGCGCGCTTGCGATTCTTGAACTTGTCGAGCACCTCATGGGTCACCTCAAGATCGTCCGCTCGTGAGCAAACATCCTCAACAATTTTCTGTATCTCCTGATACGCTGCTGGCGCATCTTGATTCTCGCCCCGCTCCGGCTGCCCGGTCGCCCGGGCGTAGAGGACTCTTTTGTCTCGGGTGGTTTGTTTGTCCATTAACCAGAGTAACAGGGCGATAGCGTAGTCAAAGACGTCCTTGGTCGCATCTTTGTGGTCAATGGGAGCCCACTTACTGAGGAAGTCGCGCTTCTCCTTCCTGCATGTGTCGTAGTCGGAGGTAAACCAGGCTTGAACTGGCGAGCTCTTGACTGCGACCCCGTTCTCATCGTAGAGCCATTCGAACGCCGCGGTGACCCACACAAATCCCTCCAGATCGTGGCGATAGAGTCGCTCGACTTTGCCGTCCCAATACTCGGACGTCAAGAGGTCCAGCGCCATGAACGGAATAGTGCCCGTCCGTTCCGTGCCTTGGGGTCCCTCTGGCGCCCCAGCTCCTGCCACGCGCGCGAGGTCGAAATCGCGCAGCTTGATCTCTAGTGTCATTGAATCAACGCCAAAGTTGCCGAAGCTGATATCTGTGTGTTCGACCCTATGCTTGCCGTCGCCTTTCCACAGGATAAAATGGGCTACCGAAACACATGATAAGTATATCACAGGGACACAGCGAGCTCATTGAGGACACCTACTGCGCATGCAGTTGTTCATGCCGCGCACGTACCACAGGCCAGTTATGTATGTCAGGGACTCCAGCTTCTTCTCGAAGATGCATCGCAGGATACGCTTCCCGTGTCGTTCGGGGTCGATGAGCGACTGTGCGGGGTCTCCGAGCGAACGGAGATGGGTCCGGATGTTGTCTGTCGATACTTCCTCAAAGTCCTTGAACGCCGCCACGTCCGTCAACGCCGCCAATGCTCTCCGGTCTCCGCTGACGATCTCGCGAGCGATCCACACCGTTTTGGCCTCATTCATGCGTATGGACTGAGGGTACGACCATTTCGCTACGTAGGGCGCTTCAGGCGCATCCGGGTCCTGCGCGTCATACACCGTCGTCCGACGTCCTGCTAGCACAGGCAGCGTCCCGTAGACAACACTCGTAGGGTCCACCTGCATGCGCTTAGTGCGGCCGCGCATGTCTTTCCCGAGCACGTCGAATGTTGTCTTCGGCGTCGGCGCCGAAGGTGCTTTTGCCGACCTTGTCCCGGCAGCTGGTCCTTGATGCGTGCGAGGTAGGGATAGCGGTGGCGGCACGCCCTCCATGACCACGCTGAGCTTTGCCTCTGAGTTCGCGCCCTCCGGGAAACCCCACTGGGGAAGGTCGAAGCGCCGGAGGAGCATGAGCATAAACACAAAGTCTGCCGTGTGCGCGAAAATATTGAACCCCTGCGTTTGGATCGCCCCCGCACTGTCGAAGTACCACATCCAAGTCCAGGCGTCTGCGAGTCCTTGTTAGCTCAGGCAAGACGACGACCGCGGCGCGGAGTCACGAACTTTGTGTAAGCATGCCTAGCGCATGTGCCCGGTTCAGTCCCTTCACCGAGAGCATTTCGGATCCGTATATGCCCGTCTGTACTATCGGAGGCGGACGGTTTCCATCACGCTCTTTTGCAGGATGTTTGTTTGTCTTTTGCCGCTTTGACTCGCTCGATGTGGCATTCGTCGCTTTGCGCTTCGACCCTGCGGATATCTTCGCGTCTGCAGAGCACTAACGGTTAGAATTGTCGCTGCAGCACATCTACGAACTGTGGTACCCTTATCGGTGACTAGCGATGGTGTATCCAGGGCTTTCGTATCTACTTGCTGAGGGTCTGCAAGACTGATGTTCCTGGGCGAGGTATAGAGCTGCAGTGCCTTGGTTTCCCCCTTCGGTTGATGAACCCACTTGAGCTCGTTCACCATTAACGCCTGGCTCCAGTCCAGCTCGAGTGCGACCTTCTCGTCTGACCTCAGGGCGTTCTCAATGAGAAGCCGCGCATCTTTCCAGCTGTGCTCTGCCGCCTGGGCCTTCTCCTTCGACGGCCGAACACCCTTGAAGTGGATGTATGCTAGGTCCGGTTTGCGATATGTGATCTTCTCAGCATGTGTGCCAAAGATCACATTGGGATCGTTGCAGACGCAGAGTATGTCTAGTTCGGAGTCAGCCAGACCTCGCAGCTCAGTGCTGCGGCATTTTTCCAGGATCTCGTTCGTCAGCGTGACGTATGGCAGATACATCGCGCTCTCCGGGCCATCGACCACTGCCTTCTTGCTTCAACATGGGTCAGATCACTCGCATGCCCACGACTTGCAGGTCACGTACAGGGAATTCAGCATGGGCGTAAGCCCCTGACATATTTTTTTCGCCACCTGCATGACGTGTATGAACTGTAAGTCAAGTTGCTGCTCCGACATATCAGGCGCCAAGGCCCTGAGGAGGAAAGTCTGCATGCTCTTGAAGGTGCATTGCTGGTGTTGTCTGAGGTCACGCTCGATCCCGCGGGCTACGTCAATCACTCTGGAATGCGACGGTGAGCGACGCGATCAAATCCGTGCTAGCATGGTACGTATCATACCTCGTCTCCGGTTTACGCGTGCTGTCAGCCTTGGCTTGGGCATCGCTCCCTGTACCACCCTGGTTGGACGGTGTCGATTGCAATAGTGGCAGAAGTGTATGTTTCGGGGGAGTCTGTGGCGATGTCGTCAACTGCGGTGCGTTTGTCCCCGGTGCCAGGTCCGGCTGCTGATTGGTATTGGACATGGTTGTCTGTGTCAATGGATGCTGTCATAGTTGCAGTGGCCGTTGCCCACCTAGACATCCCACATTAGCGCTCTTATTAGCCACGTCAGAAGGGTCCTTGTAACCGGCGTAATTAGGCCCGTTTATTCGCATTTCTGTGACGCACCGCATGGTATGCGCGCGTGCGTGACTTAATGGATCCCTCCTCCTCCTCCTCCTCCCGCTACTAGGGGGCTACATTGACCTTCCTCCTCCTCCTGCAGTTAACTTACCTCACACAAGCTGGCTGATATTCACAGTCGTCTACTGTCTTCGTTCTCAATCCTCGACTGCTTCTATCTCTGTGCAAGCGTAGGAAAAGAACAGCCACTACCATCAATTTCTGCACGCGATTCAGCCTAAGGAGCAGCGCTGGCTGAGGTATCGCAAGATTTACAAGTCGGACGACGGAAAGACAGTCATTCGAGTCGACAGAGGGGACCAATACTTACTAGTGAATGGTCAGTGAGATTCAAGCTAACACGAATGACGGGCTCATCATATGTCCAGGCTTCTGGAGGATATGCAACAGTCCCTTCAGACGACGTATCCCCTCAGACTTCCTCTCAGGCACTGCTCTCGCGCGAAGCTAGGTTACATGGCGGCACGCTCGTCATACACTCAGATGGGAGCTATACGTATAGCTACGGGCCCAAGGGCCTTACAGGTCTCCTCCACAACTACTATGCCTTGGGCTGCGCGGTGTTTGTCTCGATAGGTGGTTTGCTCTTCGGCTACGACCAAGGAGTCATCGCGAACGTTCTAGTCATGAAGGACTTTACACAAAGATGGCCCATCGGAGCTTGGGAGAAGGGCATCATGAGTGCGTCCAGGGATCGCATCCTCACAGAGCACTGCTAATGTCAGCGTAATGCCGCACAGCTGCCGTGCTTGAGCTCGGGGCTCTCATCGGTGCTCTCGCTGCAGGCGTACTCGCAGATCGGGTCTCGCGGCGAGTATCCATCATCATTGCCTGTGGTATGCACTAGCGCTGCTTCCCCCTAAGTTGCCTCATCGCGAATATTGCAGCGTGCTGCTAGTCGTGTTCTGCATCGGGTCAGCGTTCCAATGCGGCGCCGGGAACCTCGCACATCTCATCGTTGGTCGGGCAATCGGTGGGCTCGGGGTCGGTGCCCTGAGGTATGTTTCACCATCCTCGTACTACCTAATTCGAGGCACTGACGTATTCGTCAGTATGCTCGCTCCACTGTACATGGCCGAGATCAGCCCTCCTGAGGTCCGAGGTTCGCTGATGGCTCTGGAGCAATTCTCTATCGTCCTTGGAGCTGTACTGGGCTTCTGGACCGGATTCTTCACTCGCAATAGTACGTGGTCAGCGACGCTGTGTTCCCTAAGTGCTCACTTTCAAGCCATGGACAGTTCCTGGCGCGTCGTCATGGCGTGTTCCCCTAGGTATCCAGCTGGGCCCTGGCATTCTACTCGGACTAGGATGTCTCTTCCTCCCGCCGTCTCCGAGATTGCTCGTCATGCACGAACGGACGGAGGACGCCCTCCGAGCGCTAGCCAGGCTGCGCCTCCGGACGTCTGCTGAGATCCCTGCAGACCCGCTGCTCAAGGCTAGTCCTTCCTCTGCCACATCCCTCGCTATCGAATCTCACATTCTACCACACAGGTCGAGCTCCTCGAGATGCAGGTCGAGGCGCAGCTCGTGGCGCAGACCATCGAGCTCAACGATAGCGTCAAGGCAGGGACGCTGCACGCTGAGGCACGTACATGGGCCCGCCTTTTCGGGCGCAAGTACCGGAGGCGCACCTTCATTGGGATCATGATCATGTTCTTCCAGCGTGAGCCTCCCAGCCGTCCCATCTTCCCGTACGGAATGCTGATGACGAGCCAGAGTGGAGCGGTATCAACGCACTGCTGTACTACGGGCCAACGCTGATGCGCGAGCTCGGGCTGCAGGGCGAGAGCGTGACTCTGACGGTCTCGGGTGGGATCGGTATCGTGCAGTTCCTCGCAGTCTTGCCTGCGATCGTGTTCATTGACCGGATAGGTGTGCCTCGCTAGCATGCCTGTCGCTGGCTTTGTGTTGGCTCACGCTTCTGTGCAGGGCGCAAGCCGCTGCTGAGAGGCGGTAGCGCCGTCATGGCGTTCTCTCACTTCTGCATCGCGACTCTGGTCAGTAGATAGGGTCTCTGGTCGGCTCACGGGTCCGCAGCTCAACGCGTGCTTAGGTATGGTTGTATGAAGGTGATTGGCAGTCGCATTGGCTGGCCGCCTGGATTTCCGTCGGGTACGTGTGCGTTTTATGCCGGCAAATCTCCAATGACCGTGATTGTCGTTAGCTGTGTGTACATCTTCACTGCGGCATACGGCATGAGCTACGGTCCGATTGGGTGGGTGCTGCCCAGCGAAGTGTTCCCGCTCTCGGTCCGCAGCAAGGGCGTGTCACTGTCTACTGCGTCCAACTGGCTCAACAATTGTGCGTCCTCCCCGTCCGCAGTCTTGCATATCCTCCTGACCAATGACATACAATGTCAGTTCTCATTGGTCTCATAACGCCAGGGCTTATGGAATCATCCCCATCGTACGGACCCATCACTCTCATGACTATGCACTATTCAGCTGACAGTCGCATCTGCAGGGGGACATTCCTCGTATTTTCTGCGGCTTGCTTCGCAGGATACCTGTGGTCGACGTACATCGTGCCTGAGACGGCCAACGTTTCCCTCGAAGAAATTGACGCCGTCTTCGGGTCTTCGGCTGGTCAGGAGGACGTTGCTCTGAAAGCTCAGGTGCGTCGTTTTCATGTCGCCCCACAGGTGTGTTCTTGAGCTTGTGCAATCACAGATCGAACGAGATCTTGGTCTGCATGAATTCATCGGCGAGTGGGCGTCTTCGGAGGACGTGCGGCGAACGTGTTATGCGGAGCCAGGCACCAACTAATGCCCATGATTCTGCGCGTACTGCGGATCCGAGTACCCGGTAATGGGCATGATGATCCCGCTCGGTCCCACTGAAGTGCGTCTGGCAAATCTGTGGTGTTATATCTTGGTTTAGATTAGGGACGTTCCGAGCATCGTGCAGTAGTGGGTATCGTACGCACAATACTGTAGAAAGTCAATTAATAAGCCTCTAATCTACTGTAGCCTTCCCTAAGGAGGTGGTGTGAACATGTCAGGCGTTTGTTCCTCTGACATTTGAGAATGAGCGCTCTAATCGGGGGACTTCGACTTCCGAGCGGCTATGTACTCGCCCGCCGCGCGCGCGTCGCCCAAACTGCTGCTGCGCTGCAGCGCCTCCACGACATTCCGAAGCCCCCCAACTTCAGATTCCTTCTTCATTCATGACCTTCATCTGAGCCCGAAGCGTCCTTCATGTCCTATTTCTCGCGGTACAGAGATTATACGCCCCTCTGGTCCGACACGTCGAAGCCGACTTCGCGCCGATATGTCTTCATAGCATTCGCCCTTCTTGCGGGCTCAGCAATTCTCAACGTCGTATTGTACAGCAAGCTTTCGCACCGGTGGCAGGTGCCACTGGATAATTACCAGCAGTTGTGAGTATTTTCGTTTGTATGGGAAGCCTGAGAGGGTATTGGGGGCTGGCGGGACACGGATCGACCTCGGCGAGGGACAGGGTGGTCTTCGACGCCTTGGCTTTGATTTGAGTCTACAGCTCACGAACGAACTCCATAGGAATGGTCAAACTATCTTAGACTCCGCATTCCTCAGCTCCTTCAGTCAGCCCGATCCTAGAGAGAATGCAATCGTTACAAGCCTCTACACGGACTCGTTTGCCACCGCCATCGCGACGCTCGGTCACTCTCTCAACAAGGTGAACAGCACGGCAAGTCGCCTGCTACTGTACCTTCCAGAGAAGGTGTCCCCCCGTGCATTATGCATAGCCACTTCCACCGGCTTCGTGCCACATCCCATCTCCCGCATCCCTCCACCACACGGCGGTAGGGGCGTGTTCTGGAAGTTCATGGACCAGTACTCCAAGCTGAACATCTGGACGCTGTCGGACTTCGGGATCAAGGCCGCCGTCTACCTGGACGCAGACACGCTTGTGTTGAGTAACTTCGACGAGCTATTCAACCTCCCGTACAACTTTGCCGCAGTGCCCGACGTGTACGTGGACGGCCAGGGATGGTCGCTCAGCTTTAACGCCGGCATGCTCTTCCTTCGTCCGTCACGGCAGGTCTTCGAGGACATGCTCTCGAAGATCGCAACCGCGTCATACAACATGCACGAGGCGGAGCAGTCATTCCTGAACCACTACTACGGGGCGGATGTGGTGCGGCTCCCGTACGCGTACAACGCGAACTTGGCGATTAAGACCCGGAAGCGGGAGGTGTGGGCGGATGTGAAGCGGGAGGCGCGCATAGTGCACTACACGCTCGTGAAGCCGTTCCTCGCGGAGGATGACAACTCGGGGAAGGCGGTCGTGGAGATGCGGCGGATGGAGGCGAACGCGGCGCGAAAGATGAACCAGTACGGCGGGTTGTTCAAAGAGGAGGTGCAGGACTGGCTAGACGTCTGGCTAGACATGCGGCGGACCTTTGCGGACGCGCTCGTCGAGTGCAGTAGTCATAGTGCGTCTCCTCCGAGCCCTGAGGCGACTTCGTGATTGTTGTCTGTTTGTCAATCTTCCTAGCTATTTCGAGCAGTATGTTGATGCGTCGTGTCACCTAGGGTGTTTTGTATCATAGAGCAACCACGTATATTAATCAGCAACCGATCTTGACAGGATTCTTCATGGAGAAGGCGGATTTTGCATTGTGGTACAAGATCGTGCGCATGTGGCCGTAGGGTTCGCCTGACAAGTGTGGCGTCAATCGGTGGCAGGTGAACCGAACTATGGTTCATGGCATCCAGGTCTACATGTATGTATCATGACCGCATGCGACGAACAATGCATAGACTGACAACTGCCTACTAGGCAGGTACAGTCAAATGATGGATCCATTCACTAGACACTGCCGTTGTAGACGCTGTATTGGATCATGGTAGGGAGGGTGAGATCCGAGCCCTGTACTGGGCTCACTACCGAGTTGTATACCCCCTATATCACAAATGCCGGTGTTTCTTCTCCTGTTGGGCAAGAGACTGATCGAGTTCTGCGAGTACAATCTCGCTTCAAGATATCCCGCCAAAATTGTATGCATCACCACAAAGGGGGACCAAGCTCTTACACGGCGGTCCATTACGAGGTGGAAGCGGCCGTGTCCCCCGCAAGCTATATGGGTATAATATCGCGTCAATGCAATGACAGGCAGCATGGAGGAGGTATGCAGCTACATGACAGTCTCATGAACGGCACCGCTTACTCACTTGCGTATGCCATATATCACTGTCGCCCCTCGACAACCCTAGAGGGAACTTGAGCCAACTTAGGGCATACCCTCTTGTGTATCCTTGCTGTTTCTGCCGCCTCGCGACGCGCTCACTTGTGATATGTCTTATTTGACGTTCACGACGGACGAGTCCTTCTTACCTTACCTTGCTGGTGGGTACCCAACGCGTTGAGTAGCATCAAAGTACGATTCACCAAGATGACCGCAGGTGGCATATGTGTTGCATTGTCAGGACCGTTGCAATATCTACACCGTGCTCAGTTGACAATCTCAGTATAGCCTTTATGGGGTAACAACGGGGCAAGCGGCGTTCTATTGGAGCCGCAGTGGCAAGGACAAGAAGGTTCTCAGGATACTGGTATGTCTTGCTTGAGGCAAGGCCTCGATACATCTCAGGCTGAGGATCACTCCGAACTAGGTATCACTGCTCTGGTAAGTTGCGTATAACTGTGGTGCAATCCCAACTACAGCGCATCGATCGGTCGAAATCAGGACACTTGACAGTGCTCACTCGGTTCTTGTACCATGCTCATTCTACATCCTCTTCGCGGAAACTTTCCACAATGGAAACCCACAAATAAGGATACAAACTTTCACAACTGTTCTACAATTGTGGTAAGTGGGTCTGTCTCACTCAAGCGGCGCCTCAGTTCTGAGGGCCCCACAGGAGCTATAAGGTATGTATCACCAAAGCAGTAGCTCGCGGCCGCTGAACGCGGTTTTGCACGGACGCCAGGGAGTATTCGTCGTTACCGTATGTAGTTTCTCAGGCTACGACTATGATGCCGCCCTTACGAGATCGCTAGGGAATTACCGACCTTGTTGTCAAGAGGTGAATGTGACGCATCAGCCCAGTGCCTTTGGAGTACTTAATACCACTGCTCCGCACAGCATCTACACATATCGCATATGGAAACGTAATGCCCCGCTCTTCAAGTCAATGTGTATATCCCTGACAATCCCGCAGTAAGCGACAACAAGGTGCTCGCAGCGCTACTGGTGAGTCGCATTGATGCCTGTAAACACAAAATCAGTGTACTTGACAATATCGCTCTAGTCTTCATTCGCGCTGACCGCATTCGGTAGGTCGAATACCCCATGTCGTTGCGTCTCCCCGTTGAATATCAATGGCAGTTCTATCATGTGGTATGTTCGTTGACGCTCTCCTTTCGAAACATCACCGAACGCGCCCGGGACCATAGTCTCCGTGTTCCCCGGCCATTGGTGCGCTGCCATTGACTGTCACTCGCCTTGCGCCTTTGGCTAACGACCCGCTCTCGTAGTGGCGGCTCGACCACGCAGAGTTGTTTTCACAGAGCTCCGATATCAGGTCATATCAACGTAAATTCGGCCTCTGTCACCTGCTACGATGGTTGCATTGAAGGCCTGAGCGCTGTCTGGCCTAGGTTTCCACAATCACCGTCATTGTCATGCTTGCATGTGTCGCCGCCTCCGACATTGCCATTTCAGCAATGCTCTGCATTTTGTTACGGAAGCGACGGACAGGCTTCAGAAAGTATGTGCTTCTCTCCATATAAGGCGAAGGCTGAGCATTCTACCCACAGCACCGAGCGGCTGATACGCCTCCTGGTGTTGTATAGTATAGAAGTCGGGATATTGACAAGGTCGAGTACTCAGCTTCGAAAGCCTGGACAACAGTCTGACGATATTCATTCAGTGTCGTGTCAGCAGGAAGTCTGGTGACGGTGAGCGTGTCCTCGCCTCAGGCTCCCGGTTCAACGTTGACCTGCGTTGATCCTCGTAGTTTGTGCTTGTGGGTTATAACAGCGCTGCATTCGTCTCCACGTTCTGGGTTGTCCCAAAATGTACGACCTGTATCCCTTGCATGGAACCCGTCGAGCTCAACGGGCTGTACAGTCAGTATCAATTCGCTCTTAGCTCTGCTGAACGCAAGACGGCGACTCCGGGAAGGCGCCGTATTCTTCGTTGCACCCTCTATGAATGTCGACTCGCTCATCATCGATGAGAACCTGCACCCTGTAGAACCTCGCGCCGGGAGGCGGGTCAGGCAGGTGTGTTCTTTCTCTGCTCTTGCGACGTACATGGTTGTGACAATTGTTCCGCAGGCGAGTCGGCTTGTTGTCACCCGGGTTGGGACGGCGGCAGAGCTCGATGGTGATCCCCGTGACCGGTTCTGTGGTCATGCAATAGAGATGGTCCCCGTCATCACACAGCCTGCGTCAGAAAGCTGAAAGAGTTCGCATATAGTCCAAGCGTCATGTTGAACGATGCTGTACCGTACATTGATTGGTATGTGGCTAGTTGAGATTCTTGGCAAGGATCTACTAGGTTTGTCGTTCAGTCGGCTGGGTATCACGGCAACTTACCGTCCCTAGTCTCCAGACCCTAAATACCACATTGTTTGAAGGATGGCGGTCGTATGGAGTGCAATACTAGCTTATGCGTGCGCATACAGAACGCGGTCAGATGACGAGACGCGGGGCGCGGATGCATCAGGGCAGCGCGCGCATCCATTGAGGCACCCGTTGGCTGGCTGGCAGTGGCAACATCGAAGCAAGAATGCGGTCTGCGCTGGCTCGTGAAGGTAGAGGCGCGATGAGGCCGCATGGGAGGCCCAGGCGGTCCCATCGGCGAGAACGCGCTTCAAGACGGGCAGCATACTGGTGGAAAGTGCCACGACAATGCTAGCACGATCACCGGGAATAGGAGACACGTTGGCGGGTGTACCCGCTCACAGCTAGGGCTAGCAGGACGAGGAGGCGGAGACAAGTTAGAAAAGGGCGCAACGAAGAGAGCGTGAGTTCGGAGGAGGTGCGCGGCGGAGGGGCTTATATATGCGCGGAAGACGGGGCGGCACGCGACGAGATGAAGTCAGCGGGCGCGAGCAAAGGCAGGAACGGCGTGCGCAGTGCGGCGCAGCGCGTCACTGATGACGGCGGTCTCCTGGGTGGCGACCGAGAGCAGTGGCGGCACCTTGGACGAGGAAAGCAATATACTAATCAAGGATGGGACGCGCTCTGAATGTCTACGGGGAGGAATTCAGTTATGTATTGTACCTCGAATGAATCATAATCCAACTCCGAGTCCCGTTCACTGATTGCCCAGCAAGTCGGTTCTAGTCCACTCAAATTTCTCTTTTTTGATACCGTACTATGACATCGAAACACGCGAAGCTACATCCTATTAGTAACAAAATTGCGGAATTGAGAGTCACGCACTGGCATGGAATGCATCGATGAAGCACCGGACGTTTCGCTATGGGGAAGCTGTAAACAAGATCCTGCATTTTTGTCCCCTGCTCTACGTACATTGATGCACTCCGGTACGAGATCTAATCATTAGCATATCAGCCTGCAAATTTTGAGCATCGATCCTAGACAATCACTTGCCTGGTAGCACTCAGCCCGACGCCGACGTCTCTTCCTTGATCCTTAAGACACCCCGTTCGTGCAAATCAGAGAAAATATGCTGCAAGGCATCCCTGTCAAAGCGGGCCTGAGAGTCGCATAGAGACCATCGAGGTGGGCTGAGGGACAACTCTTCAAGGTAAGGAAAGTGTTCGTGGTTCAAGGTAGCTGCCAGGCACTCGCACTCTGCAGTTGTAAACAGGAGATTCTCCAGGCGGATGGTGTTGAGGCGAGACGGTGCACACGATAGCAAGGGCATAACCCACTGGAACAGGCCATCGCCGCGACCGAGCCCAAAATGCAGTTCTCGCAGTTCCAGGCATCTGCTGAAGATCTCAAGCCCCGTAAGCACCTCCAGAGGACCTGGGACGAACAGACACTGAGCATGCTGATACGTACTAAGGCCCTTGCCACGGATGTACTCACCGGCGGGAGGGGAAGAGAAGTCACGTTCAAGTAACGCGAGGGACAGCTTGGAGAGTGAGGTCGCCATATTGCTATCACGGAACAGCAAACAGAACCTTCTGAGGTCTTGTGGGGAGTAAGAGTTCACATGCAAAGACTGAGAGGATGACGATAAGAGGAGACGGTACGGTTCCGGGACATCGAAGTGGAGGCCTCCGAGTACCAAGGAATGTAGGTTACGTGCGAGCGTCGGCGTAGGATTGTCAAAGTACGGGACGTCCTCCGCGAGACTAAATCCGCAGCTCTGTGCCCATACTCCATCTATGCAGATATGCCGGACGTTGGGGAGAGAGGCGAGCAACACAGTGAGGCACTCTGTGTTCGGGAAGCACGTGTCGAATATTGCGAGCGTCATGACGGAATCCATCTGGGGTGGCTGGAATGCAGCTGAATCAGGCCAATGTAAGAGGTTTCCGGAGAGCTCTAGGTACTGCATGCGGCCCAACTTCGTCAAAATAGAACGAAGCATGCGGTACTCCTCCGTCGTAAGAATGGCCTCTTCTTGGTCCAGCCCCAGTGATTTGTTGTCATCGTCATATTCTTCCATGCTCTCGAG
>MPVS01000294.1:1349-21666 GCA_001931775.1 Fomitopsis pinicola
CAACGTACCGGCCGGGCTGCGTGGATTTGCATGCCCGGCCGGTACGTTGGGTAAGTGCTGGGGTGTTCCGTTTCCAGCGTAGCGGCCGGTTGGTGCCACTGTCGGCCGGACCGCTACACACGTGTGGTAATCTGTTCGTTGTGTACGTCCCGGCCGCGTGGACGGCCGGATGCGGCTTTCACGTTGACAGCGCGCTTTCTCACCCTGGTTCTGACGTGTGGAACGTCAAGATCCACTCATTAGGCTCGCAGAAGGTAGAGGGATAGGAGAGCCTGAGGATACCGTATCACCCGTAGACACGGGGCGGTCCGAGTCGTCGACTGTGGAAAGGAAGTGGGGTGTATGCGCACGGGTTGAGCGAGCCTTCATGCGGGACTCCAGAGCAGCCTTCAGTGCTACATGTTCACGCGCCATGTCATCGGGCGACAGCGGCTTGACGAAGGCAACTGGGTTGACCAGTGGATCATGGAATCCTGACGCATCGCTAGCGTGAAACATTAGCTATAGGTATCAAACACGAGCATCGAGAGTGGCGACTCGGACGTAAACGTACATCAACTCCTCGAACATGAGTGTGCGCATTTTCTCCCAGTCAGGGTGATCATCCAACTGCCCAATATCAGCACGAATAATCTCGTACTCGGTGTACCAGCCCTTCGAAAATGGCTTTGATGGCTTCTCCGGACGTGATCCGCTGTCCTTCCATAGCTCAAGTTCGTACTTCACCTGTCATGTCACAGAGAACGAGATTGATGTCAGCGAAGGGCACTACCTTAGAGCAAAGAGACATTATCTTTACCCCTGTCAGCACCAACGAGATCAAGACTTGCGAGATCGGCTTGAAATACTCCTGGAAACGACATCCAAAATCGTTCCGGTCTTCGAAGAAGGCGATTTGGATGATCGCCTGGATCACTTCGTTCTGGAACATACCGTACCATTGTCCATTCGTCTCGTTGCGGCCCTAGGGTAACAGGCTTAGCTTTCGCCGGTTGCACCGCATGGTAACATCACAGCACTATCCGGTGGTGCAAACCAAGGCTCACCATGAAGTGGTACCGGTTTCCTTCCAACAGTTGCTTGATGATCGTTCGATTGTACTCGCGTTCAGTTTCTGTCTCGGGCATCCTCTTCAATTGATATGCCTTAGGTACTGCAGCCTTCGCAGCCGCTGCAATGCTTCCATACACTGCACCGTCTGCAGCACCAAGCTACAGAAGTTCCCGTGTTAGCTTGAGTCGGGACAGGATAGATTGTGAACATCACTGTTACCAGAGTAACGAGCCCACTTGTAAGCTTCTCTGAGTTTGGGTTCCATACTGAACCAGTCGCTTCTTCATCGAAAATGAGGCGGATGACATTGATCTTCCGCTCCCGCTGCACATCGCGCTTCTTTTTGACGTCATCCGTTGGCGGGAATGGGTCTCGCGTAGCAAAGTGGCACTGTGTGCGAGCGTAGATGAGCTTCAATGTCTGCGAGAACGCCGGATCATCTTTGAAGTGGGAGAACCACACTCGCGACTCATTCCAGGCTTTCTTCCTTGGACGGTCTTCCGCATCATCACCATCATGGCGACTACTCGCTCGCTTCGAGCCTACGCGCAAGGTTGTAGTACCTGGGCCCACGACACCTCGTCGGGCACTGTATGATGAGGGCCAGGCTGGTGCCGGTGTCGTGGTGTCCATGTCCGGGATCTGTCGTGCAGGAAGCCGGATGTTTTCGAATATTTGTGTGTCGCGTGCAAGTTGTTGAATGGCGTTTGCACTATATGTACTTGATATTGAAGGGTCGTTGCTTGCCGAGTAGGCTGCTGGTGGTGACGAGTGGTGTGCGACAGATGAAAACTACATGACACGAATTGTAGCAGCTCAGTACGAGTACATACAACAGAGGAACTTACTGCCTGATCTAGTAAGAGCTCATTGCCAGTGCTTGATGAACGTGCGTGAGAACGACGTGCTTGGCTAGGAACGATGTAGGTATCATCTCCATCATTGCCGGTGTACGTGCCTTCCTCTTGAGCTTGATGACGCCAAGAGTGTTCTTCTAAGTCTTCAGGATCAGGAGGAGCAAGAGAACGGCTATGAAGGAGCTGCTCGCTGGCAGTGCGCGGGCGCTCGATAGCACGGCTTCCCGCCAGCTGGTGGGCAAGGCCTGCACCCTGTTATTGACTGCATAGAACAGCAGGCGAGAGACAACATACCTGGGTCAATGCGTGGGTGTACATAGATTGGACGTGTGCTGCGTCTTGCTTGCTCGGGGGTGAATTGATCGTCAAATCGCTGAGTTGGTGGCAGATGGGAACTTGGGGGGTTCTGATTCGAAGAGAGAGGACGTGTCAGAGAGGCATGGTATGAGGAAGAGAACATTAGAAGGGAATGCTGTGATGAAGGCAGTAGAATTTCGCAGAAGTAAGATAGGGAGCTGAGAGAAGAATGAGACTCTCAGAGAGACGATGCGACTTGGAATAATAGGAAGACTTGCGGTGAGGCAAAGCGAAAGGGAAAGTGGCACGCACATAACAAAATTGAAAGACCGCTATACATGCCCTCAGTCAGGCATTCACTTACGTGCACAGAGGTCAACATCTGCGCTCGCCTGTAAACGGAAGCTTGCTATGACATCCCCTGCGCCTGAGACCTCACTGTCTGTCGATGACATTCCCTCCATACCCTGCAAGTATTGTGGCACATCCTCGTTCAAGACAATCTCACTACGGACGCACCTAGAGCGAAATAAGAGATGCTCAGAGCGACATTTGAAGGATACAACGACAGCCATGCCAATCGGAGGAGTTGCTGATACCGCAGCAGAGGCCGCTGAGCCAGCTGCCGCTTCACATACTACTAGTAAGTGGAGACCATACCATCAGCTGTGAAACGACTCACGTCTTGTTCAGGGCACAGAGCACCTGTCCGCGAATGTCCTCCACTTCACACAACAGTCCCGACATCTTCCTTGCTGAAAAGAACTCCGTATCTTCACATCCTGCATGGCAGTCGTGGCGGCCAAACGAAGAAAAACATGCCCACCCCACCCAGCACCCGTTTCATGAACCTCCAAAAGACGCAGCGAAGTGGATACTTCAGCCCGTGGGCCCCGTTTTCCGGGCCAGAAGAGTGGGAGATAGCGAAGTGGATACATACAAGCCGGCTTACACAGCGCGCAACGGATGAGTTCTTCAAAGGGAGCATGGTAAGCTGCTGCTGTTGACGCATGTAGACGTGTGCTAAGCATCTGAACCAATGTCAGTTCATACAAGCACAGCGCGCATTCCCGTCACAGTACCTGAACTTCAATGATAACAAGTCGTACCTTGACTTCATCCGTACCAAGGTTCCTGGGCCACAGGCGTCATGGACATACACTGAGATCAAAGTGTCTGGGAATGTGCGGGATGCACGGGGCCGACTCACGTCAGAGGAGCTTGATCTGTGGGGCCGGGACCCTGTCGAAATCTGCCAAGACTTAATAAGTTACAAGCCGTTCGACGGACACATTTCCTATGCACCAAGAGATGTCCAGGAAAAGATGGAAGGAGAGCCGGTGCAGGAAGGGCCAAAACCGAAGCCAACGGAGCCAACACAAGTCACCAGGTCTGAGGGTGATACAGGTGCGTGTATACCTTGCAATAGTATGATAGTCATGATCCTAACCAGCGACGAGACACAGTACGCAATCCCAATGAGGGGGAAGATGAGGATCCCGAGATGAACCACCGGCACGAGGAGGGAACCGTACTCGAGGCGGACCCGAGTAACCCAGCAGCATCAGAGGAGCAGCGCTCACCAGGGTCGCGGTGGTCGCAAATGCGTGACGAGCGCACGGGACGGCGGCATGCCAATCAACAATCTGTAGACCAAGCCGACAAGAGCATCAGTCAGGAAACGGTCAACCAGGTATACGAACAGATGTGTGATAGTGAATGGTGGAAGGATCTGACGGTACGTACCTTATATGCCCCCTTCTTCACGCACTCGCTGACTCGGATACGTGCTTCATGATATGCCAGAATCGGCTTCCATCTGGTGTTACCGTTGCACCAATCATACTGTCGTCTGACAAGACGCAACTGTCAACGTTCAGCGGCGACAAGCAAGCATGGCCCGTGTACATTACCATAGGCAACATCGACAACGATATCCGCCGTCAACCCTCAAAGCATGCCACTGTTCTTCTGGGCTATCTTCCGGTAAGTAAACTGCTTTGCTTCGAGGAGAAGGACAGACAAGCCATGGGCTATCGGCTCTTCCATTATGCGATGAGTATCCTCCTGCAACCTCTGGTCGAAGCCGGGGAGCACGGGGTTGACATGACATGCGCTGATGAGCAGAGCCGACATGTCCACCCCGTTCTTGCAGCCTACATTGCAGACTTTCCTGAGCAGTGTCTCGTCTGCTGCTGCAAGCAGAATCGTTGCCCGATCTGCAAAGTTGATCCCAAGCGGCGCGGCGAGCTCCTCGATACCGTGTATTACCGACAACCGGCGGAGACACTCGAGGATCTCACGAAGGGTGATAACGAGAACCTGTCGAGTGTCAAGCAGCCTTTCTGGGCGAACTTACCATTTGCAAACATCTTCCGGTGTATCACGCCGGATCTGTTGCATCAGCTGCATAAAGGGGTCTTCAAGGATCATCTGGTGAAATGGACAACAGAGGGACATACCGCAGAGATCGACCAGCGCTTCATGCGCATCTCCCCTTATCCTAACCTCCGAATCTTCCATCGCGGCATCTCCAAGGTCACACAGTGGACCGGGAACGAGTACCGCCAGATGCAGAAAGTCTTCTTACCCATCCTGTGCGGTATTCATGACGACCCCCGAGTAATCACTGCGGCGCGAGCCCTCATGGACTTCATCTACCTTGCTCACTACCCCATGCACTCTACGAAGACACTTGACGCCATGAAAGCTGCGTTGCGGAACTTCCACGATAACAAGGGTGTGTTTCTTGATATGGGTCTGCGCGAGGATTTTAACATCCCGAAAATCCATGCTATGAACCATTACGTTGCAGCAATCATCTCCTTCGGCTCTTGCGATGGCGTCTCTACTGAGATCTCGGAACGTCTACACATCGACCTGGCGAAAAACGCGTACCGTGCGACCAACCGAAAGCAGTATCTTCGGCAAATGGTTCTATGGCTTGAGCGACAGGAGCGGATGGCGTGGTTCGAGTCATACTTGGATTGGGCACTGCCGCCACAGTCGAGCGTGCCATCGTCACGCTCTGCTGACCTGCTGTACGATGACGAGCTCGTTTTCTCACCTGTACCGCCAGACACACCTGGGATCGCCAACTCACAGGACACCTCGGAATGCGGACCATCGCCAGGCGCTCTTGAAGGCCGTGACACAATGGCGTCCTCCCCCTTGGTGAACGCAGCCACTTTGTCTGAGTCAGATCAGCCTCTAGCCAGTGAGACTGCGACACCGGGCGCGGACGTGGCCGCTCTCGTATCAACAGCTCGCACTGCACAGGACTTGTGCCGCGATGCTGAAGAAGACAGTCTACGCTCATCAGCAGACAAGGGCAACAGCGGCAACACTGGGTTACTAGGTGACGGCGGCGAGCTGACAAGAACCGTTGGAGAGGAGCCTGAGCATACCGACACAAATGAGGTGGAAATCTCCTTGGTACGTTAGTCATTGATCGTGGAAGTTGTATGGTGCACTGACCTACGGGCATACACAATCAGTCATCGCAAGGTTTCGAGTCAGAACGTGTGACTGTGCCCGCGAGGCCGTCAAACGAACCGAGGAGCTGGCTTCCACTGGGCTATCGGATCGCCAAACAGCCAGGACTAGGGCACGCAAGACCAGAGACACTCCGTGCTAGATTTGGTGCGAGTTCTTTCACCCAGGCCTTACAGACCTTCCTGCTCTCGGAATCCCCCGTGTTCCATTCACTGCCCTCGCAGTATCTCGAGAAGTACGACTTCGGTATCTTCTCCCAATTTCGCCGAGCTATGCCATCACTCCGGGGGATCGAAGGAAACCGCGATGTCTTCCGTGACGTTGTAAAGGCACAGCCAGGGGCTTCGTGCAGCACCGTGCTGTTTATATCCGACACGAACCACGCTCAACGCCTAGGCGTTTCAGGTGCGCAAAAACCACTCTGCTTTCGCTCTGGCCAACGAGCTAATGCTGGCCTCGCCACGCGATACATAGGGTATAGGATTGGTCAAGTTCGTGTGATCTTCGACCTCCCTCCAGTCATCCAACAGCATCGTGACCCCTCGAGTATCCCGCATTTAGCATACCTAGAGCTTTTCACCACGTTTACTGCAGCCCCCGAGAGGTACAGCCGTCTCTATAAGGTTGCACGAGCTTACGAGAATCGTGAGCGTGTAGGTGTTGTCCTTCCTCTAGACCGCATTTTTCGTAGCTGCTTGCTTGTACCCGATTTCGGCCCCCATGTCGACTTGACTTGGAGGTCAGATACAGTGATAGACGATGCATCTGCATTCCACCTTACTCCATTCTCTGATCACCACATGTATTACTTCGTGCTGTAGGATAGTCATCTACTCGTTCAGTGGCATGAACTTCTTCTTAATTCAAACACGGAACTCTGTATTGCTCGCTCTTTGATGTGATGTTCGCGACAGGGGAGCACTCTCCTCAGGCGCGATCTACAAGTCCGCTTCTGGCTTACGAGCACTCCAGAGAATATGTCTCGGGTACGAGTAGAGTTCTCGGTCGTGCACCTTCCCGAGATCAGATATCAGGTACGATCTCACGAACAATCAATTACCGGCTTCGAGCATGGAGATCTGTCGTTACGGACCACGGAACGAACAGCTCTCGTACGGTTGCCCTCGAGGCGTAGCTCATCCGTCGAGAATATCGTTTTCCTGATGCAGAGCGTTTGCGTCAGGGTTCAATCGGTCTATGCCCAATGTCACTCTCGTCGTCGTCGACGAGGGTGAGGGTCAGTTTGCGAATACCCTGACACCGCATGTAAGCGTCCTTTCTTCTGCATATGGCGCAGGCTCTGAGTGGTGCCCTTGGCCAGAAATCTTGCGAGGCATTCGACACCAGTGTTGGCTCGGACGAAGAGAAGACCTTCATTCACACCTACGCTCCAACGGTCGCGGCACGTCTGAACTCGCTCGTCAACTCATCGTTCAACTGGACCGCAGACGACGTGTTTGCCGCCCAGTCGCTCTGCGGGTACGACACCGTCATTCGGAACATGACCGTCTCAGGTTTCTGCAATCTCTTCAGCGAGAGCGAGTGGTTGAACTACGAGTATGCAAATGATCTGATGTACCACCGTTCGCTTGGATACGGCAACGAGCTCGCGCCTGTGCTCGGCTTGCCCTGGGTTTCTGCGTCAACACGCATTCTGTCGGGCAGTGCGAATCCATCTGCCGCCAACGCAGCAGGAAAGCAGCAGCTATTCATCAGCTTCACACACCGAGAAGGTTCGTACTTAAAATTCCCCGAGTCAACGCAGCCTTGAGATGCGCGTGTCTGACCTGCATTAACAGAGCCTCCCTTCATCGTCACCGCCCTCGGGCTCTTCAACTCGACGAACGCGAGCATGCCCACCGACTCGATCAACTTCGGCCGCGCGTGGCGCACATCCGAGATCCTGCCCTTCCTCGCCAACGTCGGCCTCGAGCGCCTCTCGTGCAACGCGAGCGCAACCGGGAACGGCAGCAACACCGACTTCGTCCGGGCCCTCGTCAACGCCGCGCAGGTCCCGCTGCCGGGCTGCACGGACGGGCCGGAGGACTCGTGCTCCCTCAGCGAGTTCGTGTCCTTCGTGCATGAGAGGGAGCAGCTGTACGGCGACTTCGTCGGTGCGTGCGGCGGCGCGGGCAATGCGACGAACGCGACGAGCACGCTGGGGCTTTACGAGGGCGCCCTTCCGGCAGATGGCGCGGCCGTACAGACGGTCTCCATTGCGCTCAACGATTCTTCGCCGTTGTCTGCTGGTGAAAGCGGGGCGTACAAAATAACGGTTGGCTGGTTGGCATCTGCTGGCGTAGCAGGGTTGATCGCCGCCCTGCTTTGAGGGAAAGGCGCATTGCGACTACGGACTTCGTCAATATAGATACCCACAATCATTCTAGCTCGACGACGGAGGATTAGAGACAGAGACAGGATAGCGAGACATGCAAGATAGGACAAGTAGTATACAATACCTGGTACGAGGATACGCTATAGTCGATAAATATACCGCTATTTTTTGGCTTTCCCTTTTCCCTTCCCTGTCGTCGATGACTTTGTAACAGCCTTCTTGGGTGCCTTGATCAACGTGTCCTTGGAAACATCCTCGTCATCGTCTGCAGCGTCGGCGTCCTCTGCCGCATCTGGAACCTCTTCGTCCACCTAGATTATGTGTGAGCATCTAAACTCTTACAGGAGTGTTAGAAACCTACATCCAAGGCCTCTTCGAGGTCTGGAAGTGGACCCGCCGCAGCGAGGGCTTTCGGCACCTTTCCAAGATCTGCTGCCTTGTGGAACGGGATAGGATGGTCTCTTGAGTTGTACCTGCACAAACTAGATCAGATATACACCATTAGACTACAACGTTGGTACGCACTTCCTCGTGAAAGATGACTTTGTGGCTGTCGGTATCTTCTTCAGAACTAGGTCGTCCTTGTTCTGGTCAACACCGAGTTCTACTATTGTGTCCCAGTCTTCGCGAGAGATAAAGTAGTCGTCCATCCGCTCCATGACGGCATCTACCGCGCTCTTTCACAGCGTCAGCCGGACACCTGAGTGACAACAAATACTGATACGCACTGCACCCTCGTCTATGAGAGGCTTGACGATGTATGGGAACATCGCAGGAATGTAGGACTGTCGGATCTCGGCCTTGTTCCCAGAGACGTGGAGCCGCATGCGGGCCTGAACCTCGGTGAGCTGCCGTGTAAGTTTGTTCTGTTTCGAGTTCTGCCCGAGCCATCTGCGGTATGGTTCAATCAATGCGCACGCTAACAAAACGAGGCGAGACGTACTGAGGGAATGTCATCGCATTGGGCCCTCCGTATGAAGCGCCCATGCCGTATAAGAAAGAGGCCGGCCGCACAGTAGAACACACAGCGTGGAGCGGCATCAGCGACCAGTGTTGTTCCGGTCTAGAGCCGGAAGTCAGTTCCTCCGTGCGGAATGCTATCGGTCGCGGGCGTACCCATGAATCAACGAGTCGACCAAATCACCGTCTGAGATGGACGCTGCAGCTTTCTCCATGAGCTCCAGCTGCTTCAAGGCCTTCTCCGGCCCATCCAGGTGCTTCACCCTTGCAGGGTGAGTCTTCAGATAATTCTCCTACGAGAACATGAGCTTGGAGATATGCGCATCAACCTCATGCAGCGTACCTGGATGAACAACGGCACAAAGGAATGGTCATGAAAGTAGAGCTCCATCTTGTCGTTCAGCGTCTCCCTTGAGGTTGAAGAGAACATATACGGCCCGAGCATCTTCTGGATGATGTTGAAGGGTGTCATGATCGCGTACTTCTCGTTCATCTGAACACTGTCGTGGAACACATCAGCGGTCGTGTATCGATACGATTGGTATGCAACTTACAGTGCCTTCCCCTCGTCGAAGTCCATGGTGTCGTTTTGCAGCTTCCACGTCGAGAGCATGTTCAGGACTTGACGGATATCGGACTGCGCGCCCTCGATGAGTTGGTCGATGACGTTTGCGGGAATCTTCAACTTCTCCCTGGACAGACAGTCAGCCACAGCAGGAATGTCACTAATGATCTGCTAACGAACTTGAAGGCGATCGACAATATTCTGGAACGAATGGATGCAACCTCTGGTCTGAGACATCGGTCAGTAGTGATTGTTTGAGATTCTAGCTCTCGAACTTACTTGCGGAAGGTCAGATTGTAGGCCGCGCTCGCCAACGGCTTGAGCTTCGGAGCACCTCGATCATTCGCAATGCAGATGATTGGGATCTACTGGGGATCAGCTCATTCCGAAGCACGTATACAACGAGTGCAGTACCTTGGTTTTCCTGATCAGTGCTGCGAGCGCACCGACCCCTCCTCGGTCTCCAGCAGACATACCATCCACCTCGTCCATGATGAGACATGTCTTGTCGGTGATTGTGACGCCAGCTGCATTGGTCGTCTGTTGCAGAGCTCAGGCGAGCACGTCGGGAAAATATACTGGGAAACTAACCTGCCCGCCTCCCATCCATCCATCCAGGGACGTGTTCGCGATGTTGGTGCTGTTCTGAGGCGCCGATGAGTATACGGATGGATAGTACATCATGAGCGTGGACATACCTCTACGAGCTTCTTGCTTCGAGCATCACTTGCGTTCAGCTCGATTGGCGTGAACCCCTCCAGCTTGGCACACAAGTGTGCACTCGTCGTCTTACCGATGCCCGGCGACCCAGTGATCAGCACTGCACGGAAGACATTCATCCCGTCTTTACCCGGCTTCTTGAAGCCAGACTTCAGGCTCGACGGCCTGAATGCGCCGTTAGGCCAAGAACAGCACGCCTTGCTATACGCGAATCCACTTACCAGTCGTGTAGCCACCGCTGCAGCTTTTCAACCTGACCCTTGTTCCCACAGACCTCCTTCAACGTCTGCGGGGCATACCGGTCTGTCCATAGCTTGTTTTCCGCAGAGACCTTCGTCGTGCTTCCGCTGGCGGCGCCCGCCTTCGCCGCCTTCTTCTCCCGCTTCTCCATCTCGGCCGCGACGGTCCGGATGGCTTCCTTCTCCTTCGCAAGCTTCTTCTTCGTCTTGTCATCGAGGCTGCTCATGTCGGGCACGCGCGTCGCGATGAGATTGAGGAACCCATCCTCGTCGAGCGTCTTGATGTTATTCTTCTTGATCGCCGCGAGCTTGCTGGGCCCTGCGTCCGAGCCGACCACGACGAATGACGTTTTCGAGGAAGGCTGGCCCGTTACTCGGCTGCGTGGTGTGTCAGTTGGTAACACAATGGCAAGGGAATTTTCACGCACGCGCCGTTGCGCTTCGCGAGTTCGATCGCCTCGTCCCGGGAAAGGCTGCTGAGCTCTCCGGTGAACACGAAGGAAAGCCCTGCGAGGCAGTCAGCCGCTGCTGGTGTGGGGATGGGCTTCGATCCGGGCGCTGCAGGCCCGGCTGCTTTGGCAGCCTTCGCCGCAGCCCAGCTATGGCCCTTCATGAATATAATAGCCACTGAGAATTTGTAGGGCTTACTTGAACTTCGGTTTCGGCTTCTCCTCGTCTACGTCCATGGGTTCATCCTTCGTTGCAGATTTCCCTTTAGTTTTCTCAGCAGGCGCCTTGGTCGCTGCGGCCTTCTTTGGCGCAGCCTTCTTCGGGGAGGCCTTCTTCGGGGCAGCTTTACTCTTGGCTTTCCCTCGCTTGGGCAAGTCCTCGTCCTCGTCCTCCTGGTATGCCTTGTCTTCATCCTGTTCGGAGCTTGAGGCAATGAAGTCGTCGTCGACCTTGCGCTTCTTCGCCGCAACGCCACTGCGGCCCGGGGCTGGATCTTTGGCTTTCGGTGTAGCTTTCGGTGCAGACGTGCTAGCAGTGGCCTTTGATGAAGACGCAGCATGGATCGCTTTCCCTTGAGGTGAAACCGGTTTGATGACCTCGTCGTCTTCGTCGCTAGACAGAACGACGGCCTTCTTGCGCTTACGGGTGGGTACAGGGCTAAGGGAGCCCTCGTCGCCCATAACACGCTCGCTCTTTGGCTTCTACCAGTCGGTCAGCTGAAGGTTCACCGGTCAACCAACAATCGGCGCACCGTTTGCCTCGGGGCTGATTTAGGGCTGACAGACAACATGACCGTTAGCGGAAGCAAACGACGTGTTAGAGTGGACGTACAGGACGGGTGGCCTGTCGCCGGGTTAAGACATCGTGAGACATGGGAAGGAGGAGCACTGAACAAGCACTCACTTCTCTTCGTCATCATCACCTATGGAGAAAGGTGAGTAGACACACGCATTTCTCAATGGAGCGCACATACTATCATCGATCTCGATGACATTCGTTTTCAAGGAAGCACTGGGTTTGAGCTACAAACGGCCCGTCAGTCGACCAACTCTCGCGTAGTAGGGATATATGTCGACACGCCATGGAGAAATGTAGATGATTCTCATGAAATACTGTGCAGTACACACGTACGCGGTAGTAGCCCTGATGCCGGGGATGGCTGCTCCAGTGACGGCACACCGCTGAGCAAGCACAACTGCGACATCTCCCACAATTCACGCGTATTTCTAGGAACGGAGAGCAGTAGTCTACTACTCACCGAGCCGCCTGATCGCTGTGTAGACAGAGAAGTTCCTGCTGACTTGCTTGCACCTCCGCCACTTCCGCCACCTCCGAAGAACCCTCTGATATCCCGCCCTTGCGCTTTCGTGAAAGACTTTGTTTTTATCCCGGCCATGTTGCGCAGGTATTATAACCCAGATACACTGATGCACACAGCTGACACTGGGAGACGATGTCGAGAACGCCGAGGTTGCAGTAGCGGAGGGGTGCAGGCTGGGTGCAGGCGCACAGTTACAGTAGCGTGAAGGCTTACGGGATGTCACGCGACACGCTCCGTCACATTGTGGCGACGCGTCTGTGACGTGACTAAGCCTACTTACTTACTCAATACTGAATCGATTCATTCACTGTTGCAAGGGCAGTGCAAATCTATTACCCTCCATATTACAAGGGTCGTTCTTCTATTGTAACCCTACGTAACTTACCCACCTACTCCCACCTCCTGTCCGCGCATATCCTCGTTCCTTGTCGTGCTCAATCTACCCGGGGCTACTAATGTCAGGAAGACTGCCCAGCGCAAGGTACGCGCTCCACTTGTGTGTCAGGACGCATGGTAGTACTCATTCCCGCCACTGTTAAGGTTCAAAGCGATCTACGATAACTTGCCGCCAGATGCACGTCAGGACCTGGTCGAGAAACAGCTCATACCTCTGTTGAATCACGTCGACCGGAGCCAGCTGAAGAAGGTGCTTGCACAAGCAACCGACTACCAGACACGGCATGCCGACATTCCGACACTTGACCTCAGGGCGAAGCGTCTGGAGGTCAACGCGCTGCTGGACGAACTCCACCGGGACTCGAAGCGATCTTTCGTGAAAGAGCGATCTCTGAAGAAGGAGCTCATCAGCGAGACGGTGGATAGCTTGACGAACTGGCTGGGCGATATCTGGAGGGTGATATATGAGCATAACGTCGACTTCATGCATGCGCACAAGTGTCTTCTGTTTGTGGCCGGGACGCTAGATCATATGATTAGCGGGCGGACAAGGTAAGCTTGGCAATCTATGTGGTGCTGCTGAGGAAGTGACGTTCTGAGCAGCTGCAAGTGCGCCTTCACTAATATGTTCGTCAACATCACCCTGAAGACTAGGGACGGGAAGCGCGTCAAGTCGTGGGATGTGAGTGGGGTGCAGAACATCGAAGAAGTCCTATACTTCCTCTGGCGAGAGCTGTTCCTATGTATGGTGGCCACTAACGCGAAGAAGCGAGCGGAAGGCATCCAGGACATGCTGGAGGAGATTGACGACCTCTTAGGCTGGACAGCGCTGGAGCGGATTCTGTATGGCGGAAAGCAATGTGAGTGGTGTGATATCCACGATTCGGGAGAGCTCACACGTTAGGACAGGCCCTCACGATGTTGACGAAGAGGAGGACTTCGACGAAGCCGATGAGGACTTCTTCGATGAGCTTGACGAAGGCGAGGACGACTGTGCCATGGCCGACCTTATAGACGACGTACAAAGTGGACCCCACCCTGCCCGACATTGGTCATACCGGATATCCTCTGCTGTGCCTCCTGTACGGGACTATATACGGACGTATCTAACGGACGTCTTCAAGCAAAGACCATCGCTCCAGCTCTATCAGACTCTCTGCGTAATCTCGCCTGAAACCGCGTCGACACACGTCTCCCTCTGCGAGTACCTTCGCACCGTGGCGACCAGTTCCTCCGAGATGTTTGCGGCGGCACTGGAAATATGGGCGTACGAGGGCCTCCCTGACGACATCCAAGCCATGCTCAGGTCGCACGCACACCTACTCCGCCCACGCGACGCGGGCGCACTGCAGAACGCCGTGTCGGTCCTGGGGCGCAGCACTGTACACACGCCACAAGCGCAGAGTATCATAGAGAAGGAGATGCTCGACACGGCCCGCGCGCTGCGTACCGCGCTGCTCGCCTCGTTCTCCCAACTCGACAACGCGGTGCACAAGGCGGAGCTGCAGAACATCCTGCGGATGCGCGCGGGCGCCGCGGGGCGGCAGGACCGCATCGAGGCGTGGGTCGACTCGGTGAGCACGCCNCCGCGGGGCGGCAGGACCGCATCGAGGCGTGGGTCGACTCGGTGAGCACGCCGGGGACGAACGCGCCGAATCCGATGGCGTTCGCGGCGATGATGATGGGCCTGCCGCTCGTCCCCGGGATGGACCCGTCAGAGGACGCGGACCCGCTGGGCTACCTCGACCTAGACCCGAATGACCCGGATCTGGAGGACCTGCGGGAGGAGTTCAGGCCCAAGCTGAAGCAGCGCTTTGACGGCTGGGTGCAGATCGCGCCTGAGATCCATGGGGGGCCGCAAATACTGCTCAGGGTGTGCAAGGAGATCGTGGAGATGATGCCGTTCTTCCGCGCGGGCGACATCGTGGACGAGATGGTCGGCAGGTGAGCATGTCCGTGTCGGTGCGCTCGTGGCCGCTGCTGAACATTACCCCTCCGCCAGATTGGCGGATAAGCCCAGCAAGCATCACATTTGCGATGCGCTGGACGCGATGCTGCAGTTCGTGAAGGCGCAAAAGAAGAAGGCCAACAATATCCGGCAGACGCGCCAGCTAGCTCGTCAACCAAACATGGCGCCTGCTACGGGACCACCCGCGCATCCTGTCGCTGGGCCTTCCAATGTCATGCTCCCTCCTCCACCTCCTCCACCTGTGATCATGCCCTTTCCGGTTCTTGGGTTTCCAGGACCCCAATTCGGTGGCATGGAGGACGTCGACTGATTGCTTGCCCGTGGTACCGCGTATACGTCTCTGTAGACACTATCTTATTCCGTTCTTGTAGCTGTAGACATTTCCAGCGTTCATTGCCACTTCCTCTTGCACGACCTGGTGTGCACACCCGTTACACGACGATGCCGATCGCTTACAGGCACGCCAGGAGTGAACAGCGAGTCAGTGACTACCACAGCGGTCGACGTCAAACATCCCCTCGCAGTGTCGCCAGAAGCAGCGGCCATGGACCCACAGTCGTCCACAGACAGGTCCTTTATCCATATAAGTAACGCTTCGAAACTCGCGTTTGCTAGGGCGTGATGGACCCTAAGTGTCTCCCGCCGCGGTTGCTGCAGCCTGTGGTCAGTGCGCCCAGGACAATATTGAGGCGTCGTATGAAGTTCGTGCTGCCGCTGATCGAGCTGCGGTTCATAATAGTGGTGGAGGGATTTTTTCACGCTTGTCCCGAGTCAGCACCGATTCCTAGCTAGCTGAGAGCTGGACGGCTGTCGGCGAGTCGTGGCCAATATAAAATGCCACATTGACAGCCTGCCTTGCTACTCGATATCGTATTTGTAGGCCCGTGAGCCTCGTGGTGGGCTTGCGTCTCGATGTTCGACTCATCGGCCAGCAGACATCCTCGTGTTCTCGCGTCGAGTGCCCACAATCAATCGTCGGGAAATTGATGCAAGGAGAGATGGCGCCTCAGGCGGTTGTTGTTGCCCGTCACTCCTCGCTTGCCTCCTGCCTCGTGCAACCACCTGGGATCGACTTTGGGGCTTATTCTTCTCGCTTCTGAAGCGCCTGAAGCTCTCGCAGAACACAGACTTTGCCCTCGCTTGCTCCCATGCGCAGCACCAGTCTCCCACAACAATACAAGGCGATGGGCGCGCTAGCGTGGCCTCGTCAGCGACAACAGCGACCATGACTCATCGTGGAGTCTTCTGCGCACGCTGCGGCTGGCCTGCTCGCCGACGGACATGACCGCAAGAAAGCGAGCCTGGGCGAAGAAAGGAGAAGTGTATCCGGACCGAAGCACACGGCTGGCGGTAATCAGCCTCGAGGCAGCCATGAATCGTGCACCTTCCATACACGGCCATCCACCTCGTTGTGCGCAGGGGCGATGTCCCTGCCATTGCGCACCTGCTGCCACGTTGGAAACGCGAGTACAATGGGCCACCTTTGAAAGCATACTCTTATCCGCCAGCCGAGTGCGTCTTTCCCTGCGATCCTTTCTTCCACTTCATCACTCACCTTGAGACGGCGACCCACGTTATGTCTAGTCAATCACCGCAGCGCAACAGAAAGCCCATGATGCTTCCGCTAATGCAGGGTATGTCGTGCTCTTTCGAGTGTCTTCTTTGCGCCCCGTCACCTCCCACGTTGAAGGTTTGGCTTGATTGCCACGATTTCCATCATTATTGTTGTCCCGGTGTTCGAGACGGTCGCTCGGCTGGTAATTGTCACTGTCGTCGCTCTTTTATGCACCGAAGATCCGTGATAGACTCTCTTTACGTGTATTAGGCTAGTGGACAGGCCACCCACTGGGGCGGACATGTCCTTTCATGTTTCCTCCACCGCCGTAAAATTGATCCCGCGAACGCTCATTTGATTCCGTGATCATATTTAGGTCCCGTTCAGGGGATCGCGCCCCGAGAGTCGACTCCCTCTCCTTCCTTTCGCGAGAGGCAGCGTGCGACGAAGACCCATTCACTACCGATCGTGCCATCCCTGAACCAGTTGCAGGAACGGCAATCCGCATACTCTCAAGGCCAACAACCGAGCCCGACAACTTCTACCAGCTCTTACCCGCCACGTAGGTCGCCGCCTCCTTCAAGGATCTCTCCCGTCGCTGCGAAGATGTCGGTGGCGGCACACGCACGTGAACACACCCCAGAAGGTGCACCTTCGCCGCCCGTGCAGTCGATCCAGCCACAGGTACTACCTCCCCACCTCATTCCTCTTCCTTCTGGCGGCCCACAGCACAGCCAGAGTCTCCCATTAGTCCCTCAGGTGGCGCAGAACCCTCACCATCCCCGGCCTATCAATCGCCTTCCAGCAACCAACTTCCTTTCTCAGTTCGGCGCTGAACCATGGCAGATGTCTCCGGAGCTCATGGCTGAGATTGAGCGGGCGGATATGCTATATGCTCCGGCGGGTCAGGCAGGCTTCGCTTATGCCGGAGGGGCAGCCTCTGCGGGGCAGGGCCAGCACTTGCCGGCGAAGGACCCTGCCGTTGAGCGTGTCCGCGCCGGCGATCGGGCGAGTCCGAAGGACCAGGACGGCACCGCCGCAAAGCGACAGTCGCGGGATAAGGAGAGTATGAACGCGCGCGATAGCCCGAAGGCGCGAGATCGCTCGCAGACGGTGTCGTCGATCTCCTCAATGGAGGGTCACGCTGCCGCTCGTACCCCGGAGTACCGTGGATCCCCGCAGTTCCAGACGCCAATGGCCTCCCCTGGCGAACGCACCGCGGCCTATACTCAATACGTTCCTGAAGTCTATCGTGACCAAGGAGGCAGTACACAAGCGCAGGGTCCCACGCCCCCGACTCGGAAGCCAGTGCCTCCTGTAGGTCCTGCCGAGGCTGCTCCGACTCGCTCAACTCCCCCTACGAGCTCCAAGCTTTCGTCGAGCCATACCCCACCCACACAGGTGATGACCTCCCGACAGTCGGAACGGTCGCTCCCGCTGCAAGAGGAACCTGAGGAAGATCACTACGTCGACCGTGTGCCGGAGTACGAGGATCGTCATCGAGGCTCATCCCCTCCTTCGTCAGAAGTGTTCGCAGAGGGACGCTACGAACCCCGCCGCGAGCATGCGCGCACCGCCAGCCGGGGTAGCGACGATGACGAGGACGACGTGACGCTCAACGAGGAGGAGGAGGAGCCCCATCAGATGCAGGGTAAAGATGGTGAGGATTCAGGATCCGGGTCAGGCTTCACTCCTCGCTCTCCGTCAGTACCGCTGCCCGATCGCTCTCGTGACCCCACCTACCCGAACGCCTCGTCGCAGTACCAGGCGGCTACGAACGCGGAGTACCAGAAGACGATCCGTGCTGCGAAGCATCGGTCCGGACCGACTGACCAGCTAGGCATGCGGAGCTTCGACCCTAACATGTTCGTCGAGAGCACCGTGAACAGCTTACGGAGCCATGACAGAGACTCACCTGCTGGCGGCCAGCGACAGTCCTCACGCCCACCGCAACCTCAACCTCAGCTTCAGGCCCAGCCCCAGCCCCAGCTTCAGCAACAGGCCCAGCAGACGCAAGCGCGTCTAGATACGTCAAGGTTGCAAGCAGAAGCTACTCGGCAGGCCGCGATGGGACAGTTCATGGAGCAGCAGAAGGCATATGGCGGTATGCACCCGCAGGCCTTCCTTCCGTTTGACGATCTTCACAGCTTGCTGGAGGATCCGACGTCATCGTACATCCGCAGTTTCCTGCGGACCCCGGGTGCTCGTCCCAACGCCCCCATCCCGCCCACGCCGCAATCGAACACCGCCGCGCCGTCGCCGTCGCCTCTCCTCTCCGCTATGCACAGCGAGGCCGAGGGCAGGCAGATCGGCTCGCCGTACCCGTACCCCTTCACGCACATCCGCCGCTCGACCATGCCGGCCATGCAGCAGGCGCCGTCCTCGACGCCCGACATGAACAACCCCGAGTACATCCGCGAGCAGATGGCGCGCCAGTGGCAGATGTACGCGCTGAACAACGGGTTCCAGCTCTCGTCCGAGGCATCGACCTTCTCTCCCCCCGGGACGCCGTTCCCTGGCCCAGGCTACAACCCGCTGACCTTTGTTCCCTTCATGGGTGTGCAGAATCTTGGACAGGCTGGAGCAAGGGCGTCGGTGATGAGCATGCGCTCCAGCCCCAGCCATGAGCCGGTGAGCTTGCCCCCTCCTCCGGCGATACGCGGGCGCGGGCTGCGTAGGCGTGACCAGAGCACGTCGAACCTGCGCGCACCGCAGCCTGGTCCCCGGACTGACCGACGAGTCAAGCCCCCTCCGCGCGTGGAGAGCACGCAGCCGCGCGAGACGAGCCCGGAGTTGTCGTCGGAAGAGTCGGGCGAGGAGACGGCGGGCGAGGAGAAGTTCGTCGACCACTATGTCGGCGAGAGCAGCACGCAGCACGCTACTAGTGTGACGTCCTGGACCAACGGGACCGGCAATGGCAATGGCAACGGACACGTCGAGGAAGAGGACGGCGAGTGGGTTGACGAAGGAGAAGAGGGAGAGGAAGAGGACCTCCTCGAGCTGGAGTTCCATCCGACCTACGTCAGCAGCCCGCAGAGGCGGCGCCGCCGGTGGGAGACGCGCTGGGATGCCTTGATCCAAGCAGTGCGTGGTTTCATGTTGCTCTCCAACAGTATTCTCTAACGGTATATCATCCAGTTCCAAACCCTTGATAGAGAGACGGACGCCACGCTCGTCATGCTCGCCTCGCCGTCCCACTCAACAAAACTGCACGCGCTCACGTCGCGCTCCATCCGGCGCGATCCGGCGCTCTATAACTCGCCGAAGCTCGCGGGCATCCGCGCGTCCTTCAACCACCTCGCGACGAAGCGGCGCAACGCGCGCTCGCAGCGGATGTCGCTCGTCGAGCGGCTGCACCTCTCCACGGGGTCCGCCGCGTCCTTCGACGGCTCGCCGATCACCGCGGAGTCGCGCGAGGCGGACTTGCGGCGCGCGCTCGAGGCGGCGCTGGGCAGTCTCCACGAGATGGGCAAGATCTATGAGGAGAGGGAGATGCGCTGGCGCGAGGAGATGAGTCAGCTGACGGATGACCGGGATCGCGTCGAACTTGTGCTGAAGCAGGCTTTGGGACCACTCGTGACTAACGGGAACGGGAACGGGAATGGGAATGTCAATGGGCGGCCATGAATTCTCATGATCCCCACGAAAAGAAATGACATGAAGACGATACGATTCTGCTGGCACGATTTATTCACGGAATGTTAACGACAGCATCGGCACAGAGCCCGATGTAGAATGCGATGACAATGTATGTATATGTAGACATGCCTATGATACAACGTTATGCGATCACCTCCCAGCATGACGCTTCTGCGGATGGTGCTCAGCGAGTACGTTCCGTTGCTGCTCAAGAGATCCACGCCTTCTAGTCATGGAGAACCGTTGAACCCATTAAATTCTGCAATACATGCCTCTCACAATACACAGGAAACAGGCCTTCGGTTGCCCCCAACGCCCAAGAAACTGGTCGCCTCCACCTTCATCCAAGACTCCTCCTCGAGCTTCGCAACCTCGAGATGGCTCATGATCCTCTCCCGCCTACTCAACAAGGCAGGCGACTCGCGATCGCACATGAACAGGTCCTCCTCCGCCCTCGGCATGCTGA
>MPVS01000295.1:6220-18318 GCA_001931775.1 Fomitopsis pinicola
CGCCGCCCGGCGCGCGGGCGGGGGTCGGGCGGGGGCGAGAGCGCGTTCGCGGTGGAGGGGGCGGGTGATGGCGAGGGGCCGGGCTGCGGAAGGTAGTTAGACTTCGAGGGCGACGTGATGAACATGGACTGTGGGCGCGAGCGGCCGGACATGGGCGACGCGGCTGCCGTGGGTGTCACCTGCATTCGGGATCCTGACGGCGTGGCGGATGGCTGCCGTTTGTGGGGGCTCGGCGGCGGACCCATATTCGATGCTCTGCTGGGGACAGAAAGATCGACTAGAGGCTGAGGGGACTCGGGTCGGAGCGAAGGCTTGGCGGCGAGCGGTGGTGGACGCGCTGCGGGCGAAGGCATGATGACAGACCTACGCTTCGTGGCATCGGCGACTCTCGAACTCGATGTCGAACTGCTCTGTTTCGTGGGTTCTTTCTCCTTCTCGCCCAGTCCTCCCCCCCAGAGGTCGACTAGATCGTATACAGAACTCTGCCGCCCCTTGCTTCTGGCCTGCCTTCTTCTATCCTCCGTGCTCGCCCCGTCTTCGCCCTTCGTGCTTGCCTTCACTCGCCGCACCACGCCGTACCCGGTCAAGTCCTCCGGGCCCTCCTCACTGGAGCTGCCTGACGAGCTCTTCGCCGTCAAATGCACGGGCTCCGCGGTTGATGCGACTGGGCTCCAGTTCTCTGTCAAGCCATTCGGTGAGGGTGACGTGCTTGTTCTCGACGTGCTCCTCGTGTCAACCGGCGGGAGCTGCAACACACGGGTATTCGCGCTCCCCACCGCACTGGGATTCGCACCAGCACCACTCGCCTTCCGCGCCGCGAACGCCTTCGGCTTCACGGGCGAGCGCTGCCTCTCCTCGCGTGGCTGGTGCCTCTCCCTCTCCCGTCCAGGCTCTCTCGGCTCCCGGCTCGGCTGCACCCCCGCCGTTGGCCTGCGCGCAGTAGGAGGCTTCTGCGGGTCACCCGCCATCTCAGGCTTCTTGTAGCTTGCCAGCACCTCCTCTGCCTCCAGGGCTTTGACCATCTGTATCGGACTGCGCTCGATGAAGCTGGCACGCTTGCTCGGGCTCTCGCGCATCACGGGTTGCGACCCCCTCGCGGGCACCTCCTCCTCTTCCGCACCCGTCAGCCAGTCCCGTGGCTCAGCCCGAGGACTGGGCTCTGGCAGCGGGCGTGGCGGCAGCGAGGGTGCGGAGTCCTGGACGGGGGAGATAAGGGCGTCGTTCGCAGAGTTGTTGCGCGATGGAGTCTTCGTGCGCCGCCGCCTCGCCGCGGATGGCCTACTCCGGAGTACCGCGGTTACGTCTTGGGGTTTCTCCTGGTCCGCATCGCGCTGCTTCTGCGGTGAGCGCGGCCGCTCGCGCTCCCTGCTCCGTGATGGCTCTGCGGTTACCTGAGGTGGGCGCAGGGACAACGACGGTGCCCGCGCCACGCCGAAGCGCGACTCCCGCGTCGCAGTGCCCGTAACGTTCTGCGAACGCACGCCGAGCCCTTCGTACATATTCCTCTTCCCGCCTGTGATCGCCGACCCGTTGGCTGCAGATGCACCCGTATCAGGAGCCGTGGAACGCAAACCAGCCATGTATCCCCCGCGTGAGGGTGGCCGCGACCCTGTAGCGAAGTTCCCCGTTGATGGCGGCTGAGCCTGTGCGTGCGCCATTGCGAACCGCTCCGCAGCAGTTCCGGGCGAGGGAGACGCGAACTCGCGATCGAGTTCCTCCAGAGATGGGAACCGCTCTTCCGCTGTTAGAGCATCTCCTTTAGACGAGCTTGGGCGCCATGAGGGCACCGAGGGTGTCGTTGAGGGTTGTGGTACTGGACGCGGAGACGGCGAGGGCATTGGTGCATGGGAGCTTTGTGGGCGGAAGGATGTGTTATTTGTCCCGAACCCTGACATCTGGACCCCCGGGGTGCTGAGGTACGGGGTCATCGCGGCACCAGGAGAGTTACTTTGATTCATGTGCATGCTTGCAAGACCTGTTCGGCTCTTCCGAGCTTCACCGAGGGTTTGTGGGGGAGGCTGTGCTGTGAAGCCAAGCCCGTCGAATGCATCCTTCGCCTTGCGCATAGATGTGTTTCGGTTGAGAGCAGTAGAGACCGCCGGCGGTCGCGGTGAGGGTATTGGCTGTGGAGGCTTCGGCGACGGGAGGGGAGACCGCGCGGGTTGGAAGGAATCACCGAACGTCTTGCTAAAGCCCCCGCTGAAGTCATCTCCAAACCCTTTCTCGAACGACGTACGCCCATCTTTCGATTGCTCCTGAGTCCCTCTCCGTCCTACGCCCCATGCGTCCACTGTGTCCCGCTGGGAGTGATTTGACGGTGCGTGTACTGCCGCAAGGCCGGATTTGTGGCCCTTGACTCCCCTCCAGGCGTGGTCGTCATCCGCACCGAACTTCATGTCCATCTCGAATGCACGCTCCTTCTTGGGGCTGCTAGGCTGGGTGGTAGCTATCGGCGTAGGGCGGCCTCTCCGCATGGGAGCGATCGCTTCCAACACTTTGTCGCGTGCCTCAATCCCAGCGTTCTTTGATGGAGATGCAGACAGCGACTGTTGGGACTTTCGATATACGAGATCGTCGAGCGGGTTCACTGGAGGTTGAGAGACGACGTTCGAAGAGAGCGTCTGGAGAGGGGTAGCAGAGGCCAGAGTGGGGGACAATGGCGGCGCCTTGGGCGGGATGTTGTACGTAAAGCGCGACTGTGTACCGCGTAACCGGTGTACGTGGTCGAGTAGCTCAAAGACAGTTGGCCGCTGTGCGCCGTGTTCACGCAGCATCGATGCTGTGAGATTGGTCTCCATCAGCATGTCTACAGCCCGAGAAAGGTGGGGCGTACCAATCAGTGTATTCATCTGTTGTGAGTAGACAGGGTAGGGCGGGATCTTGTACTGCACATTGAGGATGGCCAGTGGGCCGTGCTCCTCAAAAGGCGTGGTATAGTAGCATAGCTTGTAGAGGAGGACACCGAGCGCCCAGACATCGCTCTTCTCGTCGACAGGACGGCGAAGGTACACATCGACCATCTCAGGCGCGCGATACTGTAGCGTCGTATGTCGATTCAGGTCGGCCTCGAGCATGCGGATCTCCTGTACATTTGACGGGACTTTCTGCACCGACGTAGCACTGCCGAAGTCGCACAACTTGTAGAGCGTAGCGGATGCCTGGAGAATGTTCTCGACCTTGAGATCGCGATGGAGTAGTGGTGGCTTCAGCGAGTGCATTGCTGCGAGGCCTTCGCAAACATCGCAGAAGATGGTGAGGATTTCAGGCTCCGTGAGTCGTTCGCGTAGCCGTCGGTTCATCATGTCGATGATACCTCCCCCAGCACAGTACTCCATGAGGATGAACACTTCAAAGGTTCCGTTCGGAAGGCGATGCCACGCGGCATCGATCAGGTATACAATGTTCGCGTGTCCTTTGAGGATCCTCTGTGAAATGCACGGGATCGTCAGTTACGAACACGGCCTCAGTTAGAGCTGCAGTGACAGGCTATGTTTGGAAGGTGTTCAAGGGAACGTAGACGGTGTGGTGCATACGAGTAGCATCGACGCAGGACTCAAACACACTGAACACAATTCAAGAGAGATGGATGGTTCTATCAAGTACGATAGCGAAAGAAGGACAACAGAGGTTACAGGCACGCACCATTATGTCGACCTCCTTCTTGACCTCCGTGAGCATGCCCTCATTCGGAACCGCAATTCGCTTCAGAACGTGATGTGTTGTATTCAGCACCGGGGCCGCCGTCCGTACTAAGTATACGTGCGCGAAGCCGCCTGCGTTGCATGGTCATCCAGGCCGCGCTCGTCGCGATGCCTGCAATACGCACCTTGGCTGAGGTAGCGCTCGACCTGGACGGTATACTTGTTCACGGCGATGGTCTGGCCTGGAATGAGAGTGCCTTTGTTAGGCTGCGTGTAGGCCTGAGGGTAGGCCTGCGCTATGGCAGCCATGGCGGGTAGAGGAGTGGGTGCTGCGTGAACACGCTGTGCAGCTGCAAGTGTTCAAGTCAAGCTTGCAAGGGTCGCCGTGTCGCTAGCTACCTTATTTGGAAGCCAACAGCTTCTACACGAGCGCGCTATTCAGGACAGCGTGTATTGCTTATGTAACGCAGTACTAAGTGTCAATGTCCTACTTCGGTCTACACTGAGGACACGGAATTGCGCACGAAGGTTGGGGGCGTCAGCGAGGCAGTCCAGTGTACTTACTAACATTGTGCTAATGTGCCAACCAAACTCTGGTGCACTGACTAACTCATCTATTACTTAGATAGCCACTCTGCTTACGTAACTTGCCTATGACGGTATCTCTGCATCGACTCTGAGCGATCGCGGTAATGGCGGCCCTCCGCCTGCGACTGCTTTCCCCTTCGTCGCCCCCGGCCCCTTTCTCGCCATATATAAGCTGCGCGGTTTGTCACCTGGCCCACAACCATCTCTCCCCTCTTCCTCCCACGTAAGCCAACGATGGCCCATCTGCACGCCCCCACACCCGTCGCAGTGCCGTTCTCGCGTCCAGGGACCCCCGGACATATCGCGCACCACCTCGGGTTCTACGGATTGGGAGCCATGGGATACTTCATGGCGCGCAACCTCGCGAAGACGCGCTCGTCTCATGCCGCACCGAGTCCGCTGATGGTGTACAACCGATCGGCGAGCAAGTGCGAGCAGCTGCAGAAGGAGCTCGGCGCGAGCAAGATCCAGATCGCGCAATCGCCTGAGCAGCTCGTCCAGGAGTGCGACATCGTCTTTACCAGTCTTGCGAGCGACGCAGTCGTCAAAAGCGTGTACGAGCAGTTTGCTGCAGCACTTAAGGTGCGTGTGTCCCGAGATGGCTCCGACTCAGCTTTGCAACATACCGCCTCGACCTGGGTATGCGGTCCTCACGCCGGTCTTGCGTGCCTTGCTTTCATATAACTCCCACTCCTGTTTACACCCACAGTTTCCCTCAGTGCTGACCGGTCCTTTACCGGACGGCCCTCTGGTGCTATCCACCGACGACTGTTTACTCGGGCGATGACAGCTGCAGTGTACTAGGAGTGCACTATGGGAAGCTTTGCAAGGATATGCACTGGCTTCCTGCCAATGTGTGATATCACACGATCTGAGCACGAGCTGTAAAAGTGCTTGCAACACGCCAATTCGCATCTCGTGCTTATCCCTGCGTATATACTGCTGGCTAAAACGAGTACTCTAGGCGAAACCGCCCACGAAGAACAAGATCATTGTTGAGATGAGCACAATCTACCCGTCCTTGGCCGGTTCGTACATCATGCTTGTGGTTGTGAACCATATTACTCATGGCTATGTAGGAGAACTTGATACTCTGCTCAGTGAGATTCCGCACACTCACCTAGTCACCGGCCCTGTTTTCGGTCCTCCCATTGCCGCTGATGCTGGCACGCTCGTGGTCGTCCTTGCCGGGGAGTACCGGGCGAAGAAGGAGGTTGCACATATTCTGGTCCCAGGTGTGGGCAAGAAGGCGATGGACTTGGGCGGCAACGTTGAAAAGGGTAGGTTTTCACCCTCGGGGCCTCTCCAAAAGCCCGTGTTGAACTCTATCGTGCGTTCAGCTCCGATCTTCAAGCTGATCGGAAACTCGATGATCCTTGGCTCGCTCGAGATTCTCGCAGAAGCGTTCACGCTTTCGGAGAAGACGGGCATCGGCTCCGCGACGACGTACGAACTAGTCAAAGACCTCTTCCCGGCCCCACCGTGCGTCCGATCTGTCCAAGAATTGTGTGTGAATGCTGACTCGTGCTTTAGCTTCGTCAACTACGGGAATAAGATGGTGACAGACGCCTTCGACGGGCTGAAGGGCTTTGCGATCGACGGCGGTTTGAAGGACGCAAATCACGTACGCAGACTCGTGACTGAGTACAACTCGCCCATGCCTGCTGTCGTAAGTCGGATCTCGAATGAACAGGGCGCCACTGTCTCACATGTACACCCACTTACAGGACGTCGCCCACGGTCACCTCCTCTCGGCCCGCGCCATCCACCAGGAGCAGAGCAAGCGCGGGGAGCAGGCGTTCGATGTCCTGGATTGGAGTGGATTGATTGCAGGCACTCGTGTGGCCGCCGGGCTCGACGCCTTCAGCAGCAGCGCTCAGGTACGTGCGGTATTTCTGGAAGGCAAAGAGAAATAATATTAAAGCCGTTTCACATATAGCCTGTGAAAGTTGTCAAGGAATAATAGAAGGTGCCAACATTCTGACGTTGTTGTACTGTTATTGTTGGCTGGCATCGTGTCGCGCGTTCTCTCCATCCTGGAAGGAGATGTAGTTCTAGTCTGAGTCATTGTTGTATGTGATTGCATCAAATGAAATAAATCAAATCTTGTATTGGAAGCAAATGTCGTTCTGTTGGATAGGCCTTGTTGTGTGAACAAACACGGACTTGCGGAAGACTCGCCTTTCGAATTCAACGCGGTGTGGAAAGTGAACACTACACTTGCCTTGTATGGGAGAAGGTGTCGCGCCGGGCGCTCCGCCACGCCGCAGCTTTGGATTGGAGTTGGGATAGTGGACTTAGACTCGTCGCCGACGTCGACCAAATGCTCTCTCGTTCACTGCGGCCCCTCTGCCCCCCTCCAGCTCTCCTAAATGTGCGTACATATGTCGTGAACCTGGAGCCCTCGCGGGAGTATCCCCAACGAACCGGACCCCGCACCTACGGTGCGCGCAAAACCCACCTCTTCAACAGGTACACCCGCCTGGTCGAGGAGAGCACACAAAAGCCGGTCCTACTCTTCCTACATTCTGGATTCATAGTTCCACGGCTACTTCAGCTGCGACTCGATCTCGAGAAAGCGACGGCGCGTCATGCCAGCACACCATCACTCGCGGGTCCGTCCCCGGTCCTAGGACCGCCCAACTTCTCCGTCATGCGGTCGTCTATTTTCGGGGTCGTCCTGCGCGACCACGCACCCATCGACCAGCAGGTATTCGTCGACGTCGCGACGCAAATAGAGGGAGGGCTTGCGGCGCTCACGTTCCCGAACCTCAACCCGCCCTTAATGAACGCCATCCTGAGGATGCTCGAAAAGACACTGCCGGTCGCTCCGAAGAAGACGGAGGCTGACCTCGAGCAGGAGCGCAAACAGGCGGCGGCGGCATTCGTACCCGGGCGGCGACCGAAACGCGTGAAGCCGGAACCCGTCCCGCAGCTCAAGCTGGTGGGCGCGCTCATCGAGGGCCAGCTATTCCAGGCGCCCGGTGTGTTGAAGGTGGCAGAGCTGCCGACGCTGGAGACGCTGCGCGCGCAGCTGGTGGGAATGCTGAGCGCTCCGGCGATGCAGCTGTCGATGGTTCTGAGCGAGGCGAGTGGCGCAAAGCTGCACCGGACGCTGGAGGGGCTGCGGCGGGGACTAGAGGAGGGCGAGACGGGGGCGAAGGAGGGGGAGGCTTCTGCAAGCCCAGGGACCTCGTCATCATAGCTCGTGTGTTGTTGCCAGCTGCATATCTGCCTATCGCGCAATGCTAATATCTCTCGTGCCCGGCTGCATATCCATTATCCACCTTGCGTAATGGGTCCGAGGAAGTCGGCGGTGACTGGTACGGCATCTGTGGCTGGGGGTGGTACTAATAATGTCAAATGCAGGCTGCATAGGTGGGCTGCGCTCGTGCGCTCACATGTGTAAACCCGACCTTGGTCCGGAACCGCTCACTGAGTCACCGCCGGATTATCGGTTAGCATCTGACGGTTAGCATCTGGGCAGACTACACACGCAAGCACAGCGGCGTAGATGGCTGGTGATGCCCACCTCGATCCATCGCAGTTGAGAGGTGTGTACGCCTTCGTCCATCTGTCCACATCCCCTCTGACGAACGCCTACAATTACACTTATGTTCGAATTCCACGGGTAACAACAGCCCCCTCGGAGTTTGAAGCTTACCGCAGCGCCCAGCCTCGTGAATGAACACCGCCTTTTGCTGTCATCGCATATTTAAGGCATGGCACCCTTCAGGCCAAGCGTATACAACTGTACAGGCTTTTCAATGCAATGCCCTCAACTCCGACTGAAACTCACTGCCCGCCGGTATTGACTCGAGATACCGAAACGGACTCGGAACATCGGTGGCATCGCAACTCGATCGAGTGACTGATTTAAATACGCCCCCAAGTTGTTCTAGAAGAGATACATGAGGCGTTTGGCTCCTATCCGCTAAGGAAGACAGGCCTCAACGCTTCCAGGATATTCGGATTCCACGGTAAGTCAACCCATCCCTTAGCTTAGTTTGCTCATCCGCGACGCAACAAGCGCGATCACCTCTCCATAAGACGTGAGTGGAGGTGGGGGCTCTAGCGGCGTGTCGAACTTCATGGGACGTTGGCCATCTAATGTTCGTACACGTCTGCGACCGCACGTACTCGCATGAGCGGTCGTTGTGTGTAGCCTGACGTCCCGCGTGCCCCCTCAATCAGTATCATGAATTTTCCGTGGAACATGACTGACGCTCTCTGAACAGATTATCTGCGTGGTTAAAGCCTCCCCGGGTCGGTATACTTCCTACAACTCGCCCCACCCACGGAAGCAGCCATGGAAACTGGTGCGTCGCAGCTCGCACATAAGGTTTTGGAAGAATCGCTCTAAAGCACGCGTTCTCAGACGGTCACCGCATGCGGCTCAATAACCTTCTGCAGAGTCGAAAGACCCTTCAGTTGACCTGGCAAACTACTCAAACAGGGCCGGCACACCAGCCTACTTGGCAGGCTGTGGCGTTGAGTGCGTTCCTTACGAAACTGTATTGCTTGAGAGGATTGTGCTAATTGGTTGCACAAGTTAACAATGCGGAATATGGCAGAGGAACAGGCCAGACTCAGGGACAGGCGAAAGAATTGGCGGCAAGAGAAGCTTATACCAAGATCGTGAACCAATCTGGGTGACACCGCACTGTATTGTAAGTAAGAACACAGAATGTGCGGCTATCTCCTTTTGACACACAGCTGTTTCTTGTGGAAAGACCAGAAAGGTCTTGATAAAGAAATGGGGCGTTCGCAGGGCAATCGTTTCCTCTGTCATGTCACTCTACTGACCGTCAGAGCAATATGGTACTCATGTGGCCTTACTCGGATGCGCTGGCTGATGAAACTCAACAAGAAGAGTTGTGGAAATGGATTGCATCGCGCGTCATAGATCGCATAAGTGTACTACTGCGACACAGATTGATACTGGTGTCAATGACACCTGGGATGATGCAAGACAAGAACACGTTCTCTGCAGATACAGTTACTACACAGCGACCTACCCCCCCGGGACAGGCATATGACTCTGAGAAGCACACCTGACTCAATGACGCATTGACTTCGTAACCGTTGCCGTGACCAGAAATACATACCATTTTCTATTTGAGTCTATGATCCTCTACGTCGTCAGGCCTACGTAGCCTGGAATATAAGTTCCCATAGTAGTGCATCTTGAACACAGCTGAGGCACGAAATCGCCGTGTCTCGTAACCACGGTCTGGGATGGTACCTCTCGCTTCTGGATGATCTAGCCTACATTCCGAGCACCTTGGCATCTATGTTGAAGGGTCAGCCTGAGAGCATCATCAACACAACGCCGCCACTGTGTTGACAACACCATTGCACTGCTGTACATCTATCCCTTCCTTATTGGGAAGAGGGTGTAACCCGGACTCGCCGAGCAATCAGGATGATTGCCTCCCAAGGAGTCTGGTGCCGGTGGTTCGCTATCTTCTCCTTCAGATGGTCAATTAGTGTCCACAAACTCTGTTGCAGTCTTGCGATCATGGTCTGCTTTTTCTCTGCATCTTTCAGTTTGCATCCTGCGGGGGACATTCCCAGAACAATCGGACGTCGAGACATCAATTGACGTTGGGTCCCCCCCATGCCGTTATGAGAACACAGCGCTTCACCGTCCTGAGTACGTTGCTCGACACTCGGCGGCCGCACGCGTCTGCCCTAATAGTTGTCAAATTACTCGGGGCTGGCCAAGGCTGCCTGCGAGGCGCCTCGGACCACTTGTCAAATTCAATTTGCGAACCTTGTCCCTCGTGGGAGGCTCTCCACCGTCTCTTCATATCCGCTCGGACAATCTACAGGGCGAAGCTATCTCCTCTTTCTTGCATTCACCGCCCTGCTATATGGTTGCGACGGTGGACGGTGCGCGCCGCGCGACCACCCTCTGAGCCTGACCACCATGGGGATCAACCACGAGAGCGTGCGGCAAAAGCTCGAGTCGACGATGTTCGTCAAACTGAACTCGTCAGGCCATCCATATGAGGAGCATTACGTCGCCCATATCAAAGTCTGGGAGGCTGCGCACGAGAGCAAAGGCAAGAAATCAAGATACATCGTCCTGTCGCGTACGTGCTGTTGGTCATCATGATGCGTGTACGCCTCGACTGAGCGATCTTCCCGCAGAGGCGAGTGATGGCTCGGGCTACATCCACAAAGCTAAATTCAACTGCAATGGCGCATTCTCCGTCGGAAAGACGTGGAGAGTGGAGGAACTGCGCGAGATAGAGGTCGTAAACGTGAGCTCACTGCTGACTCTTCCGCACACGGCCTTCGACAATCCTCCCACACAGTCCCTCGTGTTCGAGATCACACCCAGCGCCACCACCTACCGCTGGCAAGCGGACAACGCTCGGGACCAAACAAAATTCATCACCTCCCTCATCAGGCTGTTCAATTTCGTCACAGGAGGCACAGTACCGCTGCGTCTGATCGGAGTGCGGGACCCCGATGGCCCTGCGTCCTGTATGTAGCATCGCACGTCACATAGCCCCCAGACATAGTCATTGACGACCCGCGGCGAAGCCCCCAAAGCTCCGCCGTCCAGCTTCAGAACGCTGCCGCGGTCAGGGATACTCGTGCACAGCAGGGACGCCCCTGCGCATGGCGGAGGCAATGGCGCTGGGAACCACAACTTCGCCGTGCCTCTGGCGCCCTCAAAACCGCCCGTGGTCATATGGAAACGTCCGGTCGCTATGTCCCCGCTGCCGCCCGTACCTGCGTCCCCAGTGCCACCTGTCGGCATGCGGCGTTGAGCTTCCCTTCTGCATACAAGGAGATGGTGGCCAGCGCCCAGCGCCCGGCATGTGCTCGAGCCGTAGCTTATTTGCTATTATTTCGGACGGACAACGGAGATGAAGCTATCTGTGTCACATTGTATGATCACTGCGTCTGTACTCGTAGGAGGGTTCTTAGCCTGAACTGTATGTATGTTCATTCCGGACACTCGTGCCGCACCGATGACCGCACGCAACTAGAAGAGCACTGCAAAACGTTGAAGAAGTGGGGTGAGATACAGTAGTACACCACGTATGAGAGAAACGAGAGGTGAGCACGCTATCGTCGTTTCGATTCCCTGCGATCGTCCAGTCCGGGGGAGCTTCTCCGCTTCCTGCACAGAGCACCATAAGCACCGAACATAAGTGGCCTGCAAATCCTATCTGCACGTACCTGCTGCTACTTCTCTCATCATCTGGGGTTCCTCGGCTCCTCTCCCCTCGATCATCTCTACTGCTGCCGCCCCCGCCACCACCATAGTCCAAGCCATCCACGGCAGGCGCGCTCCCGTCGATATCTCGGTACTTCGTCTTGTTGCGTGGTCCAGTCGGCACGTTCGGGGGCAGTGGCGAGGCTGGCCTAGCGGGAACTAGTGGCCGTAGGGTTAGAGCTATGTGGCGCGGTGAGGCGTATATGACAGAGGACGTACCACGACTGCGGGGCGCGTAAGGTGTACGCCCGCGCGCAGGCATCTGCGGCGGCATGCCGCGGCCACGGAACGGCATTGGAGCTCCCCCTCGTGTGGGGGTAGGAGTGTTAGTGGGAGCTGGAGTGTGATTGGTATGGCCGCCCTCCACTCCACCGAACATCTGACCAGGCTGCTGCGCCATGTTCTGGTCCTGTCGCAGAGGCAGACGTGAGGACCACGCACCCTACACGACCGTTGGGTATCGCAGGACATGTGAACGCACCTGCATGTTGAAGTCGCCACCCATACCCATCATGCCCTGGCCTTGACCCTGGCCGGCACCACCAGCACCGGGCGCAAAGCCCTCGCCCATGCCCATGCCTCCCTCCTGCGCCGACTGCCCCGCCGCGCCCGGCTGCGCACCCGGTCCCCCG